>JACXGI010014183.1:0-19494 GCA_016801175.1 Esox masquinongy | reverse complement strand
GCCCCCACCTGAACCCCGCTCTGACCATGTAGTAGTTTACAGTAGGGTGACCAGACATCCCGGTTTCAAGCTGGGTGTCCTGGGTCCCAACAAATGTCTGTAAAACACTAAAATGTCCCGGTTTTTGACATTCACTATCAAATTGACCCGGTTTTCACCACTATTAAAATTATAATTATTGTAATAATACTATAATGTTTCCACATATGAGTCGGAGCCAAACAAACAACTGCGTAGAACTGCTTAGCAAAGCAACAATTCTCATTAAAGCTCAAAGGAGTGGAAAAACACACAGGAAAGTGAAAACAGTAACAGGGCCAGCTCCCCTGCTCCACCAACCACAAACATGCACGATGACCAACATGCGTGCATAAGCGCATGCATGAACGTGTGGTACACTTAAGGGTCCCGGTTTGGGGGTTTGAAAATGTGGTCACCCTAGTTTACAGGCCCCCACAAGAACCCCGCTCTAAACACGTTGTAGCCAAAACATACAGGACAAATTTTTTAGAAAAGCTTAGGACTGATTTAGGGTTGGATCTAATGCCTGCACACCAGATAAGATGGGCTAACATGCATTTTACACAGTAGCATAACGTAGTAGTTATTCTACTTGGCTGCCTTGATCAAAAGCACAACGGTTGGAGATGGTAGACCTGTGGAATCAGAGCAGCGTTGAAACCAGGCACCAGCCCAAACCCCAGGTTAAAGCATGTGCTTTTCTTATTGCATCGAACAACATTCTTACTTATATCAATGCATAATAGGGGTGTGACGGTACACATATCCATAGCGTTGTTCGGTTCGTTAAGCGCTGTGATCCGGATGAAAACAACTAATTTTAACTACATGTGTTATTTTTTGTGTGCGGAACTAAAATTCTAAACTCAGGCCGGAGACGGATTTTGAAGATGTAACTTAGCAATTTAAGTTACCTAGCTCTGAATCTCAAATCGCATACTACATACTACAAGTACGTACTGTTTAGTATATAATAAGCTAGTACGCCAGTATTGAGACCGATAGGGACTTAATACCTTGTCATAAAATTGCATCTTAATTTAGATAATTTTGTCGCGCATTAACATCACGCCACGTTTGAATATTTAGCTAGACACCATTAGGCATTGTCTTAAACTGACTATTGTTCTCATAAAGTTTACTTCCACCACAAATAGCAACTATGAACTGTATGGCTTTTGCCACAGGCCGTTTTAATAGTTTACCTGCTAGTCATACTAGTATCTTACTACTTGGAATAGTAATTGAGCAATTGCTAGCGAGACTGAAGGCGAACTTTACACTGCCAAAGCTATTTCATTTCATGGCACAGCGATGCTTGTTTTTCCTTCACGCGTGAATGACATCAACATTTGTGACGTTACTGACTTTTTTGTCAAGTGAAAAAAGAATCGTGGAAACCCCTCTTTTACTGCGCAAGGGGTTGTGGTCAGGGTTGGGTAGGTTAATTTTTAATGTCAATGTCAACTTTATTTATAAAGCACATTTAAAACAACTGTCGTTGACCAAAGTGCTGTACAGGACAAAATATCAAAGTATACAAAATATATGAAATTTACAGGTAAAAAATTACGTAGATACACATAAGACAGACAAAATAGCAGCACAGACATTTAATGCCAACTCAGCTAAGATTAAAAGCCAGAGTAAAAAGGTGCGTCTTTAGCAATGACTCAAAAGTGTGTATAGTCTGGGCATTTCAAATACGCAGTGGTTTTAAATGTAATCCGTTACAGTTACAAGTTACCTGTCCACATTTGTAATCAGTAACGTAACTTTTTGATTACTCAAATTCACTAACGTAATCTGATTACTTTGAATTAATTTTAGATTACTTTCATATTAAGAGGCATTTGAAAACATATAGGAATAGCCTATAACCAACTGAACACCTTTTGCGGGATCATAGCTGCCCAAAAACGGAATTCGCATTTTACCTTATGGGTTGTGTAGGCTACAGTGCCTTTGGAAATGGGTTTCTAAACCATTGCTTATTACTTCAATATGATTGGGCTACATCTCTACATTACACGCTAAAGGTCTGTCAGATATTCAGTCATTCCAATTAATCCAATAGACCTCGATCTTCCAGAATCTGACTTTTTATCTGAACATAACCCGAAATCCAATGATGCTTAAGCTTGTTCTGTTATTTGTGTTTTATTCATGTTTTTAATTGCTTCAAAACATTGTTGAAAAATAAATGGCAATTACTCGAAAAGGGTATTGACATTGTTGTATATAAAAATTAAGATATCCGTAGCTTTTCGCGCATAAACTAAATCTGTCGTAGTCTGATGATTTGCTCCACAACCAGCATTGTCAAAATGTTGTAGTAACCCTGGCACGCGAATGTATGTTTGCAAACGTGAACACCCGCATAGAAATAAGATTTACCCGCGCGAACGTAACCAGCGATTATTATGGCCACCAGTGATGGATTTTCAAAACGCAAATGAAAGAAATAAACTGTGATTATAAACCTGCACTCTTAGCTTAAAGTAAATAACGTCAGCAGCCAATGATAACAAATGCACACAATTTTCAGAGATGCAAAGCAAGCAGAATCACATGGCCTACCTGTATGGACGGAGTTGATGTGGCCGCGTCAAATGCAAATAATCATCCTTTGGCGGAGTGCTTCCCAACACTTTTCTCCTCAAATGTCATGGTAAATTCCATATAATGTTTTATCTTGAAGGCAGCGCCATGTTACAGCTATCTAACAAATAGTTGCCTAATCTATTAAACAATTCCTGTAAAAGTTATTCGGTGCAACTCGTCCTGGCTGTGTTGTACGGTGCATTTGACAAATAAACCTTGAAACTTGAAAAGATATAACACCAGGTAGGCCTATTGCCTAACATTATTCTGAGAATTATGCGTCGAGTAGATACCTAAATAACATTTTATATTACTCTTTTACCAGCCATCCAACCAACCAAAACCGGAGAAATTTAAACTAGCGCTTCCTCCGTCACTAAACTGATTATGCGCGTCCACCTTTACCCTCATGATGATCACACACAACTGAGGCGTGCAATTCATATTTTGGTTCAAATAACGATGTTTTTATAACATTAAATAATAAACTCAAACATACAACGTGTCATAATTATTTCGCGCATATATTATTTTTCAATTGAAGTAATCCAAAAGTAATCATACATTTTTTCAAAAGTATCTGTAATCCGATTAGAATATTTTTGTTGGTAACGTAACGGATTACAGTTACTGTTTCTTTGTAATCCGTTACATGTAATCCGTTACTCCCCAACTCTGGTTATGGTCTATATTACCTAATACTTGTAAATTTTCTGCCCTCCTCTGCTTGCCTCCATTGCACATATAGAATTGCCATTTGTACTGTATTTGCCTTCATTGCACATCCACACATTCCACTTGTAACATACACTATGATTATACTTTATACTTGTAAATTTCCTGCCCTCTTCTATTTGCACTTCTGGTTAGATGCTAACTGCATTTCGTTGTACTGTACTTATACTTGTTCAATGACAATAAAGTTGAATCTAATCTAAAAATTACCCCAAAAAGCATGCACGGATACATACTTCAAAAGTCCATCAGAAATACTAGACCATCCTGGATCTTTTGGCATAGTATTTTTAGCGTTCTATGGTTTGGGACATATCTTCTTGCATACTAATCTGTTGTACTATATAGTACCAGAGCCGCTGTTAAATGTGTGGCGAGCTGGCATTTGCCCCAGTATTTTTCAAAGTGGTGTGGCGCCGCCCCACCACTTTCAACTCAGAGGAGTTGAAAGTGGTGTCCAATGTATCTACTATTATATGTATATAATATATGTATCTACTCCCCTATCGCTAGCCTCCTTGTCAGGTGAAAACACAAAGTTTGTGGAAATTTTATTAGTAAAAAAACAAGGTATGTCAAACTCCTCAACTTGTCCCCTATCACAATAGAATGATCATATCCATTACTGACAAACTGCTATTGCTACATTTAGTAGCCTGCATTTGTAGCTACTACATGTTAACTAGAGAGCTAGGTTACATTATTAGCTAACTAGGTAGTATTATTTTAAGCTCACTGATTACATTTGTTTGCCACAGGAAAAAGACAAGTACAGATGAAACTACATGCTGTTGCTACCCAAGGCCAAGGCACAAAAATTAAGTTCCTGAAAAGATAAGCTAGCTGCTCAGTTCGTTAAATTAAGACAGATGACATGGTGTTGTTACACAGACATTTGTAAAACATTTCACAACATAGCTAGCTAAAAATTCCAGTTGTCTACTTATAATTACTTTTATTGAACCATAAGAGATGAGTGACGACTAATGCACTAGGATAAGATCATGAATTCTAGTGCCAAAAAAACTCTTTCGCAAACAGACATCATGGTGTAATTGCATGGTGACTCCTAGCGATAGAGACTGGTAGGATAGAGTAAGTAGAGTGCAATAGATAGTGACATGATTCAATAGAATCTGATGTATGGAATGGGAATATCATTTTATGAACACCTTTTTGAAGTGAGCTGTTGATTAATTTTATAATTGATTATACAACATTTTATACTGTAACTATTATCGTTACATGCCTTGTCCATCTGGATAAGTGTCTACAAAGGCACTCAAATGTATATGAAGGTTTACAATTATCTTTTATCAAAAAAGCATACAAGTAGGATGCAGAAGTTAACCTCACAAGTTCAGGAAAAATTCAGACTGGTCCCCAAGAAAGGCCCCTAATATGTCCCAAATTTTACCCCACCACTTTTAGTCTTGTGGTGCCACCTCTGTAGTATACAAAATATGCGATTTGAGTTTCAGCATGTTATGCAGCCTCGTAAATAAAAATGGCGAATGCAAACGACAAGCCAGATCTTGAGGACCCTCCTGTATCCTTCAGATTTCCCATTTGGGAAAACTTCATAATAAATTAAAACAAATGTTATGTTTTGCATGTCTTTTTTTCACTGTACCAAAATCATACCGAACCGTGACTTAAAATCTGCGGTACGTACCGAACCATAACTTTTGCGACCGTTACACCCGTAATGCATAAGTAAAAATCTTTTTACAGAATATTATGAGATTAATCGCAGTTAATTACTTGAACAGTTCTTTATATCATTTATATATATAAATGATATATATATAATATATATTCTGTACATAACATTTGCTGTAGGTACTCTATTTCCATGATAAACACACACTGCAATGGAAGCCAGCTGAACCAATAAAACACCTCTTCTCCTGTTCTCAGGCCTGCTAATTACGCCGTCTAAGCAGTTCTGTTTGCAGTTCTGATTTACTGGCTGATCTACGACGACGGCAGGGTACTCAGCACTGTACCTGCAGTGGCTTCCTGCCCGGCCTCCTGTTTCCACGGGGAAATGTTGAGGGACTTTGGCAGACTACAGTAGAAACACGCCGTACTGAACTGAATCACATTAGACTACTGCATCATTAGGAGAGAACTCTTGATCAAGCACACAGCTCCAGCACCTCGTATTTAACTACAACCGACAATGTCATCTACGCACCTAACTTGAATCCTCCTAGAAAATTTGATACATCAGATCTTTCGGTTGTGATTATGACCCATTGAATTCCTCATCTGTCATTGTAGTCATGCATTTATTAATAGCTAAATATGAGCGCTTACATAGCATGACTTAACTGCGGCATTGATGTGTTATAGATGTAGTTCACTGACATTTAACAATGCTGTTATAACGCATTTCTGGAATTGCAGAACAATAATATGAACAGTGCAACTTCCTGTCTGCCTATGGAAGATGCTGGGTGTTCAACCCAACCTGTGAAGATGCTCAGTGTTCAACCCAACCTGAGAAGATGCTGGGTGTTCAACCCAACCTGAGAAGATGCTGGGTGTTCAACCGAACCTGAGAAGATGCAGGGTGTTGAACCCAACCTGAGTGTTGGCCGTCATTGCAGACCACAAACACTCAACACCCCATCAGCAGAAGTACTACAAGTCTAGAAATGAAAATTTACACTTCCCAGAGTGATCCACTGAGTCAGGAAGCGATCCTGCCCTGAACCCTGCTTCTGGCCAGGCCCAGAGGCACCACTGGTGAACCTCCATTTTCCACTCACACTAACAGCCGACCCGTGTTCCAAACAGTATTTCCTATTTCCTACATAGTAGTATCCTATTTCCTACATAGCCCATTTAGTCAAGTCAATTCATTTATAAAGCACATGTAAAAACAACCAATGCTGAACAAAGTGCTGTACAAAGTTATGCAATCTATTAAAACAGACAATAAGAAATAGAAACAAGAAACAAACAAGACAGTTAAGCACGAATGTCCCTAAACTGACTTGAACGCCAAAGAATAAAATAAGTTTTAAGACGAGACTTAAATGTCTCGGTGGTGGGGGATGACCTGATAATAATGGTCAGTTTATTGCACAGTCTAGGGGCCACAACCGAAAAGGCACAATCACATTTTGTTTTCATCCGAGACTGTGGAATGGCTAAAAGGAATTAATTTGACGATCTAAGAGGCCTGGAAGAGTGATACAACGTAAAGATATCTGAACTGGTTTGATGATCTAAGAGGCCTGGAAGAGTGATACAACGTAAGGAGATCTGAACTGGTTTGATGATCTAAGGGGCCTGGAAGATTGATACAGCGCAAGGAGATCTGAACTGGTTTGATGATCTAAGGGGCCTGGAAACGTGATAAAGCATAAGGAGATCTGAACTGGTTTGATGATCTAAGGGGCCTGGATGCATGATACAGCGTAAAGAGATCTGAACTGGTTTGATGATCTAAGGGGCCTGGAAGATTGATACAGCGTAAGGAGATCTGAACTGGTTTGATGATCTAAGGGGCCTGGAAGCGTGATATAGCGTAAGGAGATCTGAACTGGTTTGATGATCTAAGGGGCCTGGAAGAGTGACACAACGTAAGGAGATCTGAAATATACAATGGTGCCAATCCATGTAATGCCTTAAAAACAAGTACCAGTATCTTAAAATCCATTCTATATTTGACTGATAACCAGTGAAGAGAGGCCAGTATTGGGGAGATATGGTCCCTTTTCCTGGTACCGGTCAAATATCTAGCAGCTGCATTCTGGACAAGCTGCAAGCATGATAATGAGTGACAAATTCCAGAGTACAAAAAATTGCAATAATCAATTTGAGACAATATAAGTGCATGTATAACAATCTCCAAGTCTTTAAGAGAGAGGAATGATTTTAGTTCTCCAATAGTCCTCAGATGAAAAAAGCTAAATCTTTAATTTGTAGCTTTTTAAAAAAAAAGTTTTTAAAAGCTACAGAATTAATTTGTTTGTCAAATCTTAAAGCTGAATCACAGATAACACCTAAGTTTCTTTTAGAGTGCACTACCCCTACTGTTGACCACAGAGCAGTGGGCCCTGGAAAAGGTATTTGTGGATGCAAAAGTGCATTCTGCCCTGGTGCATTGTGCCTATCGCTTGAGAAGCGCAGTGTTAGTGTACAAACGTATTATATATAAACTGTACACCAATAGTCCTCTGTCAGAATGGCTAAATATCTGGAGGCTATCCTCCATAACTGTACAGCATTTCCGTCGACCAAAGTAATTTCAACCGCTTTGTTTCGCAGCACACCACTTTGTGAAATCAATAGAGACCAATCCCTGCCACATGGCTACCTTAAAGGACCTCAGAAGCAAATTAATGTTTGATGTTTTCAATCGTGTGCAAGAGTGACTTGGCCCGTGCAGTTCTCCTATGGGTTCCTGACAACACCTGACACCGCCTGAAGCCCTTCGGGGGTTAAAGAAGATGAAATAGCCGCACTCTGGAAGGTAAACACTATTCTGGTCCATGTTCCAAATGGCGCCCAACTTTCCTATAAAGTACACTCCTTTCTTGGGCTCTGTTCAAAGTTAGAACACTCCAAAGGAAATAGGGTATGCTTTGGGACACATCCTGTTGATTCTTCTTTAACTGATTCCCTTGTTGGGCTAAAACACCTTTAAACTACCTCTCCTGGTCTGACTGCAAGCTAGAGAGATCTACTCTAGAGATGATGTTTATTGACTATCTAAAAGTGATTCAAGTGTGGAAGTACATAACATTTCAGACAACCAGACAGGCAGAAATGCTCTCCAGTGCATGTTGTGATTTCTGCTGCCTGAACTTTGACCCTTAGACAACTGCTGGGTTGTGGATGTTGAATAAGTTCTTCACCTTCAATTTAAGTCAGTTTAGTAAAGTCTTATTTTTTTCCAGACTAATTTATGTGGATATGACCATAATAAACTCCTTTGGTAAGTACTAAACTATGTACTGAAACAGTGTACTGAATGCCTTGAGTGTCATGTTAGTTTTTTTCTGAGGTCAGGGGTTATGTTTACTTTAGTTGTGAGGTCAGGAGTAATGATCCGTTTTTGTGAGGTCAGGTTTTACAGTATCTCATTGTCAGTTTAAGAGGTAAACTTATCCGTACAGAATCCTTCATACGTCGTACTCATTCAATATTCTGATGAATCTTAACTCAACCAGGCAAGTCAGTTAGGAAGAAAAAGTATTTACAATGACAGCCTCAGAAGGCCTCTGTGGGATTAAAAACAACCATGTAGGATAAAATGGACAATGCAGACAGAAGACACTTAAGATCATCAGAATAAAATGGAAAATAACAGCCTTCAGGATCCTGTGGACCAACTTCATCACCAGCAGAAATGTTTAAGAAAAACCAATTAAATCATGACTAGCGGGGAAAACGATGGCTGGTGCATTTGTCAGAAGAGATCTATATCAGACTCACAAGCAGGAGCAGTAACAGGGAAGGAGAGGAAAAGAGAGGAGGAGTTGAGAGCAGAAAGGAAAGAGGGAAGGTGAGGAGGTATTAGTAGCTAGTTTAGAGAAACACAGGTGGGGGAAAAGAAGGGTGATTCTCGCCTAGAAGAGGGAGAGATAGAGAGGAGAAAGAGGGGAGAGGTGAGAGAGAGAGCGGTAAGAAATAGGTGAGATAGGAGAGAGCGAAAAGAGGAGCAAGAAGAGTAAGAGAGAGGTGAGGGACAGGAAGGAGGGAGATGAAGAGGAGGTGAGGGGGTGATATCTGCCTGTAGGTGTGTTGGTGCTGGTACCCAGCCTGCTGTGTTCAGTGTGAAGGATTCACAGCATCAGAAAATCAATGGGACTCTCAGCCGTGTGAGTAAACAACACAAATACCCCGACCTGCCCACCCCCACACCCACACATCCTGCCCCCTTCCCCCACAGATGCAGACATACATCCGCCCCCACTCCTGACACACACACACACAAACACACACATACACACACACATCCTTGATCCAAAATCTACAAATGAAAAAGCACTTCAAATATTCTTAAAGTTTCTATGGTGATGACAATTTGGGGTACAACTAACACTTATGTCTGTGACCTCTGACCTCCTGCCCATAACCCATGACATGGACCAGTCCCCTGCTGGCAGCCTGACCCTTGGCTAATGTTAGCAGACTCGAGAGCAGCAGGTCATCAGGCTAGCTCCGATAACAAGGTTGGTTCAGGTGTAACATGGCAGTTCACACATAAACAGTCAAAGACCTGGTCCATTGAGCCACAGCTCCCTGGCCTCCTCCCACAACAACAATGTCTGGCAAATTTGGGAAACGACAAATCATCTTCAACATTACACAAACTTCAGCATACGTATCACGCACTTGCGCGCACACAACTTTTATAAGGTTGTAAGGATCCTTGATGCGGTCTGTCTGCTCATTGGGCTTTAGGCTACTAGGAGTAGAGTGTGTGTGTGTGTGTGAGAGAGGACGCTAACAGAAAAGAGGTCAGCCTCATTGGTTTCCACCCTTCGGGCCATGTCCAATCCAAACGGATGGAGCTAGCAGCCCTCCCTTTCTAACACCCATAACTGATACTTTGCTTGAGGCCAGATCAAGATGGGCTCGGTGACCAACACAACATTAATGAGAATAATCAAACTCAACAGCATGTGGCGGTGCCCAACATGTAGCCAAGAGTCAGGTGAAGCTAGTTACAGTTACACGTTACATTAATGCAACTGAAATACAAAGTCATTCAGATTCTATTTAGGGTACGATCGCTAATTTCCTAAACAAATTAGGAAATATACTAAATAAACGTGCAAAGAAATCATGCTCCGCTTTCGGAGCAATTATGCCTTTTTCAATATGTTCCTCCAGATCGGTAGGTACACACAACCCTGATCCCACTGCCCAAGGCCACGCTGCACTCACTTGAATGGGGCATCATGGGTGTGTAGACCTTGGGGTCGATGTTGCCCATGGGTGGAGGCAGGAGGGGGTTGGCGAAACTCCGCAGGGGGTGTGTGGGCCTGACGCAGGCGGTGGGGATGGTTCGCGTGGAGACGCCGCCGACCTCCTCCGTCCCCGGGAGAGACAGCTCCCCCCCACCTCCCACTGCTCCGACACCTGGCTGGCTGCTGGCACTGGTAATCAGAGTGGGCTGCTGTGGTTGTGGAACCACCAGCGGACCGCTGCCCTCTGTCGATATCGCTGCACAGAGAAACACGGCGGTTACAGGGGTTAGTTAGTCCCTTCGCTATGACTGCTGCTCTCTGTATAAAGCAACTAGTTAGTGAGAGATGGCGGTTAGTTCATCGTAGAAACGGCCTCTTTATGTGCTTTCTCAGACGTACGAGAGAAAGCAGGGGGGGCGGAGTGGAGGATGACAGCGGAGAGAGAGAAGAGAGACAAAAAAGAGAGAAGGCGTAAAGACAGGAATGGGAGAGAGAAAGGAGAGCGAGTGATAGTAGAGGGAACAGAGTGTAAGGGGGGGAGAAGAGAGGTAGCGATATCTGTCTCATATCTACACATGTTGTCCCAGTTTGACCTCCTCCCACACACCATAAATATCGCCCTCTTCTCTTCCTGATATCACATCATACATGTTATCCTCTCTTCCTGATATAACATCATACATGTTATCCTCTCTTCCTGATATCACATCATACATGTTATCTTCACTTCCTGATATAACATCATACATGTTATCCTCTCTTCCTGATATAACATCATACATGTTATCCTCTCTTCCTGATATAACATCATACATGTTATCTTCACTTCCTGATATAACATTATACATGTTATCCTCTCTTCCTGATATAACATCATACATGTTATCCTCTCTTCCTGATATAACATCATACATGTTATCTTCACTTCCTGATATAACATCATACATGTTATCCTCTCTTCCTGATATAACATCATACATGTTATCCTCTCTTCCTGATATAACATCATACATGTTATCTTCACTTCCTGATATAACATCATACATGTTATCCTCTCTTCCTGATATAACATCATACATGTTATCTTTTCTTCCTGATATAACATCATACATATATCATCATACATGTTATCCTCTCTTCCTGATATAACATCATACATGTTATCTTCACTTCCTGTTATAACATCATACATGTTATCTTCACTTCCTGATATAACATCATACATGTTATCCTCTCTTCCTGATATAACATCATACATGTTATCTTTTCTTCCTGATATAACATCATACATATATCATCATACATGTTATCCTCTCTTCCTGATATAACATCATACATGTTATCTTTTCTTCCTGATATAACATCATACATATATCATCATACATGTTATCTTCTTTTCCTACCCAGGGCCCAGTGCACCAGGGTAAGATCTAACGATGGGTCGGAGGATTTCATCCCAGTAACCAAACAGCAGTCAGGGTACCATTAGCTAGCACGTGGAGGTCTGTGCAACCCTCCAAGGATATGCCTCCCCAGACCATCACTGACCCACCGCCAAACCGGTCATGCTGGATGATGTTGCAGGCAGCATAATGTTCACCACAGTGTCTCCAGACTCTTTCACGTCTGTCACATGTGCTCAGTGTGAACCTGCTCTCATCTGTGAAGAGAACGGGGCGCCAATGGCGGACCTGCTAATTCTGGTGTTCTCTGGCGAACGCCAATCGAGCTGTATGGTGCTGGGTTGTGAGCACAGGTCCCACAAGAGGACATCGGGCCCTCATGCCACTCTCATGGAGTCTGTTTCTGACAGTTTGGTCAGAAACATGCACTCCAGTTGCCTGCTGGAGGTCATTTTGTAGGGGTCTGGCAGTGCTCCTCCTGTTCCTCCTCGCACAAAGGAGCAGATACCCGTCCTGCTGCTGGGTTGATGCCCTTCTACGGCCCTGTCCAGCCCTCCTCGTGTAATGGCTTGTTTCCTGGTATCTCCTCCATGCTCGAGACTGAACTGGGAGATACAGCTAACCCTCTTGCGACGGCACATATGGATGTGCCTTCCTGGAGGAGCTGGACTACCTGTGCAACCTGAATGGGCTGCAGGTACTGCCTCATGCTACCAGTAATGACAAGGACACTAGCAAAATGCAAAACTAGAGAAGAATCTGTTCAGGAAGGATAAGGAGAGAGCAACTGTCTTGATATCTCTGAAGTTTAATTGACTTGGTGTTATACTGTGATGATTACATGTTCCCTTAATTTTTTGGAGCACTGTATATATATATATATATATATATATATATATATATATATATATATATATATATATATATATATAATGTATACAAAATATATTTAATATAGATATATAAAGACACAGAAAAATAAAGGTACAAGATGGAACCAATTTAAGTTATTGAGAGCGATGTCATAGGTAAACTGAAGAACTATAAATGGCATGGTTCTTTGAAGAGAAAAATAATAAAACTTGAAAAGTTCTGGAAATCCAGAACCCAAATTGAATAACCCTGCAGTAAGATTTTCAGCATCTTTTGCAGATTTGGAGTGAATTTATGAGTTACCAGTGCCACTTGACATCTGTGTTTGACAGAGACGGGGACATAGTGTTGTTGTCACATTCAATCATTGTCAGTCACGTGGTCCTTAACATTTGAGATCCTGTGAATATCATACAGTTCAAGAAGTGAATATGCCAACATTAGAATTTTATTATTTAATTATTTTTTATATCGTTGAGATGCATACAAATTATTCACCATGTAGAACATGCAAAAACATATTAAAACAACAATTAAAAATGTAAAAATAATTAAAAATATAAACCTACAAGAGGGCATGCTGGAAAGTCAACCGTTTTTCATGAACACAAATCTTCTGTGATGTGTCGGAGATATAACAGTAATGTCTTATTGACACTGGCAGAGTAACACGTTTGCAGAGTCAAGCCATTATATCTTCACTGTGCTATAAAGGTTTGAAACAAGGTGGACTTGGTACTTAGAGTTAAAAGGCCAGGCATCTTTGCCAGGGGGCTTTGTTCAGAACATTACATCAGGGACATAAAACAACACTTAATGTGTGTCTTTCTGTTTAACCAGAAAAAGACCCTTGAGGTTAAAAACCTATTTTGCTTTCTTGATATGTTAGACATCTATCGCTCCTCGCTCTTCCCTTCACCTCTCCCTCTTCTCATCTTCTCTCTTTCACTCTCACCTCTCCTCTTTCTCTTCTTCACCCACTTTCTCTTCAAGCTTGTTTGTTCTCTCCATCCTGACAGAAGTGATTTCCCAGACATTGAAACTAACCTAATACCCGTTCTGGCCCGGCCTGAAGAACCACTCTGCTAATAAATTACAGGTCAATGAGGCATTAGCCAATTACAGGGGCCACGGACCCAACAGCACCCTATTCCCTATGTAGTGCACTACAGTTTGACCAAGGCCCATAACGCTCTGGTTAAAAGTAGTGCCCTACAAAGGCAATATGGTGCAATTTGGGACACATCCCCAGTAATTGGCTAATGCATCTTAGCTTCGCTGTCATTTAGCTGCCTCACCATGACCGTTCTTAACACAATGACAGCAAGCGTGGAGGGAAGCGGAGTGAGAGAAGGGACAGCTAATGAGAAGTAAATGTCTGTTTGTGGTGTAGACCAGAGGCAGGAAGAAATATTAAGACGGAGGAGACAGAGAGAGACAAAATGAGAGCTGCAGAAGCTTTGAGGGAAAGTAAGAATAGATGAAGAAGGAAACCCTCAAAATAATTTCCAATGTGTGGTGCTCTTGAGGGAAAGAGATGGACTTTACTGGAGTTACTGTGTTTGTTTGACTTAGTAAGTACTGAGACGCAGAGTGTAGCGACTTAGTAAGAACTGAGATGCAGAGAGTAGTGACTTAGTAAGTACTGAGACGCAGAGTGTAGTGACTTAGTAAGAACTGAGATGCAGAGAGTAGTGACTTAGTAAGTACTGAGACACAGAGTGTAGTGACTTAGTAAGAACTGAGATGCAGAGAGTAGTGACTTAGTAAGTACTGAGATGCAGATTTGTGAATTAGTAAGTACTGACATAAAGAGAGTTGTGACTTAGTAAGTACTGAGACGCAAAGAGTAGTGACTTCGTAAGTACTGAGATAAAGAGAGTAGTAACTAAGTAAGTACTGAGACACAGAGAGTAGTGACTTAGCAGTGTTTCCCCTACTTCCTTTCAGTGGTGGAGGGGGTTTGCACGCCGACATCAACAACACAAAAGGCCCAATGCTTGAAATGCTACAAACATGTTTTTAATGTATTTGAAAAAAATCCAGCAACTTTATTTTCTTAACATTATTTGAAAATACTTTCTTAACATTGTTCCCTAATAATAACCTTGGTACTCCCCCTCCATTAACCATTCTCTAAAACTGTTCATGGATCGCCTCTCAGACTCCTAATAAAAGCCTCTAGCTACTAACATTATATTTGTAACTTAAACTCTCCTGAGCATTTCGTACAATACATTCACAATACATTCACTACAGTCCTGAATAGCTTTTATTTTTATATGTGGTTGGATTTATAACATTGCAACACAATCCCTCTCCAAAGCTAATGAGCGTAAGCAGATTAACAACAATAATAACATCAAAATATTTTTTTGTTATATTGGATATGTTCTTTACATTCACTTACCGCTCTGGCAATGTGCTCCACCTTATAATATTCATTACCTTACGTAAAGTATTTTTTCCTTTAAAAATCTACACAGTACACACTCTATATACATTGCAGGCCTTTATTTTTAAAGGAAAAATACAAAAACTGGAGGTCTTATAGTTGCGGCCGAATCTGTAATGTTCCCAGCATGATGCTCATCTGTTGTAGCCGATTATAGCTATTGAGTTGTGACAGTTGGTTAGCTAGCTTCTTACCTTTTGTTGTCTCTCAGATGATGGCTACTTTCTTTATATCAATGTCACAGACACTTTCTGACAGTTCAACACAAACGTGCACGTGCACAGACAGAGCCAGTTGTTTCTCTGACTTCACTAGAAGGCTGAATAATCCGAACGTCAGGTGCAGGACATTGTTGCTCAACTCTGATGCTCGTGCGATAGTAAACTAATAAACTGCACTCAGCTTGGTACAAAAAATACGTATTTCATAAAAACATTCTGTTTTTCTGTGGTGGCACATCACAATCTAGCAGCGGCGGAGCGCCGCTCTGATTAGAATAATAGGGAAACACTGGACTTAGTAAGAACTGAGACACAGTGAAACAAAAAGGTGGGATAGGGTACCTGCTGTGTGGTAGCTGCGGTCCACTGTGAGGCTGGGAAAGGGCATGGGTCTCAGGGTGAATTTGGGATGGCTGGTCAGCGTACTGTGGCTGTACCCACAGGTGGGCGATGGCAGGACGCCGGGGTACTGGCTGCTCTCCAGGGTTGGCACCGGGATGGCACTGACCACAGCTGGAGAGAAGGGTGGAGAGACGAAGCGGGGCAACATCATGAGGTCAGTGACAGGCAGCAGTGAACCTGTGGTGCCCTGGGCACTCACACCCTTCATAGGGATTAGGGTTGTGTTTGGGGCGCAGGAACATAATCAGATAAACAACTGCAGATAAACAATAAATACCACTGTTAAGACTGGTGCAGGGAAACACAGAGACAGACACACTGACAGGCAGACAGACAGAGCACTGACCTTGAGACACCCCCTGAGGGCCTAAACAAGAAGGTAAATGATGTAGGAGGAAGGTGGAGTGGTAGTGGAGGATGGGGAGGGTTGGGGGTGGAGGAGGATGGAGGTGAGTGTGCTGGGCTGTTAAAATGCCCCGGGTCCTCCACACAGAGAGGGAGAGAAAGAGGGAGATGTCTATCTCTTAAACTGACTATGACCTGGAGGGGAGTAGAAAGAAGAGAGACAGAGAGACTAGGGTGTGTGTGTGTGTGTGTGTGCGTGTGTTTCTTTCATTATGTTGCACTCCCTAGTGTGTCTGTGCATGTGTGTGTTTCTTTCATTATGTTGCACTCCCTAGTGTGTCTGTGCATGTGTGTGTTTCTTTCATTATGTTGCACTACCTAGTGTGTCTGTGCATGTGTGTGTTTCTTTCATTATGTTGCACTACCTAGTGTGTCTGTGCATGTGTGTGTTTCTTTCATTATGTTGCACTACCTAGTGTGTGTGTGCATGTGTGTGTTTCTTTCATTATGTTGCACTAGCTATTGTGTGTGTGTGTGTGTGTGTGTGTGTGTTTCCTTCATTATATTACACTAGCTAGTGTGTGTGTGCGTGTGTGTGCGTGTTTCTTTCATTATGTTGCACTACCTAGTGTGTGTGTGTTTCTTTCATTATGTTGCACTAGCTAGTGTGTGTGTGTGTGTGTGTGTGTGTGTGTGTGTGTGTGCTCTAAAGCATCTAGATTCATCTATACCTGGCAGCATTCTCAGACACTTTCATTATGTTGCACAAACTCACTGTCAACATGTCCTCCATATACAATATAGACGTAGGTGTGTGTGTAATATGCTGTGTGTGTTTGTGTCTTAACTAATCTTTGTCTGTGTGACTTTCCTGAAGTGAGCACAATAAGTGCAACACAATAAAAGACACACACACACACACACACACACACACACATTCTAGAACTGTGTATTGTGGCTTTTCTTTCCTTAATGACACAACAAGATATCCTTTCAAAATCTGACAGTTTGTTGACCAACTTAGTTTTTTTGTCGTTACGTTCAGGTATTAATGCCGGCTGCTTAAAATGAACAACAGGCTTTGGGATAGGTTTAAAAAAATGGCCAAGTGTTCTGGACTGAGCTCTGACTCACAGTCTTGAAAGTTTAATACCAGTAGAAGTCTGTTTTTCTTTCTGTCAGCGCCCCCAAAGATGTGGACCAGGACAAACGTCTCACAAAGCACTGGATCTTGTGAGCTCGCTGACACCGCTACTTCAATAGCTTTTTTCAGAAATACATAATTAAAATAATAAAAAATAAAATTAAACATAAAGAATTAAACCTCATCAAAAGGGAAGTGTATTAATCCCCTACTAATCCTCTCATTAAAAATAATCCTGTTCACGGAATAATTCTCAAATGCACTGTGTTATTACGTAATATTTCTTTCATAGTCATAGAAAATTGGTGAATCAAAAATAAGACAAACAAAATCCTAACATTTTAGAACTTGGATCTTAGTGACAACAACAAAAATGAAGACACATGTCTATCTTCTTCCTAAATCCTAAAACAGTCCCTGCCCCCCCTAAGCAACAGCTCAGTAAGCCCTGTAAGGTCACATATGAATAACAAAACTTAAAGGGTGACTTCCTGAGAGAGGTGAGTGGATCAATAAATTCATCAACTTCAGGGATTCGCTCTGGACATGAATTATGCAATTTCACTTTTAATTTTTAAAATTAAATTAAATTCAAATGAACAAACCAATCCTATTGTTTTAGAAATCATAAACCTCAGTAGCAATTAAACACCTAATTTAGGAGGCATTTAATTTTGTACACACGTCTCATCTCAAAATTAATTACTTTGTGTGAAATTCCACACGCTCAAAAATAGCATTGAGACAAGACACCCCAATGTGCTCGTGGAGGCGGCATCGTTGCAAACTAGCTGGACGGGGTCACTGGAAGGTCAAATTCGTCCCTACACCCTCAATCACGTCACTCCTTCATGTGCACAAATGGCGGTAGTCAGCATGAACACAGAGACAGACGAGGGCAGAGTGGAATGAGAAAAGGCTCCATTCCAGATTAAGGACCGGATGTGTTAGGGCGGGAACCTTGAGAATCAACCAGTCACCAACCGGTTCATCAAGAGGGATCAGCCAATGAAGTTGGAAGTCCAACCCACTTGACTACACTGCACTATTTACCTGACTGTTGTTGAGGGTGTGTTGGCCACCAGAGGACTGTATTGGTCTCTATGGTCATGAACAGATGACTGAGGTTCAGGTCTGCATAAACACAAACACATCAATCAATGTATCTATTTTCGGCCGGCCAGGCCTGGTATCCAATCAGGCCATTACAACTGGTAATCGATTCGTTCTGCCTTGACATAAGATGATGTGCTCTGTCAAGCAAAATTACACGGCAGACAATGTAGACTGTCACAACATTGGTCGAGGTATAAATGAGATTTTGGATGCTTTTTCTGGTGATGTTGCCTAACCTGCCCTAATGTCCCAGAATTACAGTAAATAGAAACAGTATTATATTCTGTTGATTAAACTAAAGCAGTTAGTCTCTTTCTCCTGTAATTAAATGATATGGAATATAGAATTTCTGCTCTGTCCACTATGAAGTGATTTTTCTAATTCTGTATCAGACAGGGTCTCTTCCACCTCTTGTCCTCTCAGGTCTATTTATTTGAAAAACTCTGGGAATGTTTCCAAAATTCTCAGGTTTTACTCAAATCTGAGTTAGGAAATAACTTTGATTTTTGATTGGACTATCAGATTGGAATGAGGTTTAGATTTAATGGGCCAGTCCAAGATAATTAATCCAATTAAAAAAATATAAGTGGCATCCATTGTTCAGATGTTTGACTCCTCACTCCTCTGTTGTTATGTGGGTCTAAACAGAGTCTGCTTCCCAAATGGCACTCTATTCCCTTGTTATGCACTACTGTTAAATGGGTTGTGACTGGGCACTGGTCAAAAGTAGTGCACTGATGTGAGAATAAAATGCCATTTGGGGAAGCATGGTGTACCTGGGGAATGAGACACTTGACAGCACACTAGTTACCAAAGTGCCCTAATGAGGTCTCTAACAAGATGCCCTTATTAGTGTGAGATTAGTGATTAAAGCACTGACTATTCCATCTATCCCTCTACAGTATTAACATGTGGAATCATCCTTCATCATCAAACAGCCCAGACAACTGAAAACAAGCTTCTTCTAACCAGAACCCCTAACTGAGGAACCAGACCAAGCTCTCTTCCTGATCCTGTCTCCCTGATCCTGTCTCCCTGATCCTGTCTCCCTGATCCTGTCTCCTAGTCTTCCTTTTCCTGTCCATATCATTCACAGAGCCCCTGAGCATGTCTGATAGGACCCAGGTAGGTGAGAGGGGATTGAAACAGACACAGTTCTTCAGACAGCCCTGGTGTGTCATCACTCCCTACTGCTGGGATGAGAATCATTGGGAGATGGGGGGGGGGGGCAGGATGGGGG
>JACXGI010014182.1:0-19490 GCA_016801175.1 Esox masquinongy | reverse complement strand
GTGTGTGTGTGTGTGTGTGTGTGTGTGTGTGTGTGTGTGTGTGTGTGTGTGTAC
Organism: Esox masquinongy; assembly: GCA_016801175.1. Lineage (NCBI taxonomy): Eukaryota > Metazoa > Chordata > Actinopteri > Esociformes > Esocidae > Esox > Esox masquinongy. The sequence goes on along the minus strand of JACXGI010014182.1, from coordinate 19,436 downwards.
AGTATTTCTGTGTGTACAGTGTGTGTACAGTATTTCTGTGTGTACAGTGTGTGTACAGTATTTCTGTGTGTACAGTGTGTGTTCGTGTGGAAGGAGGTCGTAGGAGTTTGCATGGGCGGTATTTCTTAAGTTATGACGTGCAGAAGGGGGATTTAGGGCAGCTCTCCGATTCTTGCCATGTCTTTGTCTCTGAGCCACGACCGGTGGCAGCTCTGCGCTTCATTATCTAACCTCTGATGGTCCAGTCATGTGTTTGAGTTATTTTGGCCTCTAATACAGCCAAGATGAGCTAACAAAAGAAATCCAGTTGGACATGGAACTGGTAGGTCTTTGAGCTTTAGAAGCTTTATTCAGTTACTCGCTTGGTAATTGCACAGTCACCCAGCCACTCAGCATTTTGTATGCCAGCTTATTCTTTCATGTGTTTTCACTAACGAAGCGCCACGGAGCTCCTTTCCTTAATATGCGGCGGGTCTAATTCTCTCTATGGCCTATCTGCATGTATGCGCATGTTGGTTATCTTTAGCATTGAAACACAGTGTCTTTTTCCAGCACATTCCGAAGCTGTTCGTTTTTCTCCAGGCTAATGTTAATGAAACTCTAAACCATTAGCCGGCCCCACACACTAGCCTGACTGCCATGAACCCAGGACTCTTCTGTTTTGTGCTGGTGGGCTTTCTCCATAAATGTTGTGAGGGACACACTGGCTTCTCTCTCTGTTCAGGAGAGCACACACACTGCTGGCTCTGAAGGCGGCCCGGAGATAACGCCAGTGAACACTACAGTTCATGAGGAAATATGCAGAGAGTTGAGAGACTGAAAATTGGGAACTGAAACGAATTGATAAGCCCAGTTTGGTTCGTTTTTAGGGCCTCGGTCTCCGTCTGGTTAAAGGGTGCACAGAGATTTCAGTTTCTGAACTGACGTCCGCTTACTACTTCTAACCTTGAGAGATGAAGTGAGATTAACATATGACACATGGGGACCAGGGAGATTATTTACAGGGCTGACACCCATTTCACTTCTAAGGAACGAAGTCCTATTTCTCCGTATTGGCGGAAATCATTTCAGTTCCCCATTTGGTTATAAACCAGAAATCATGTCAGTTCCCCATTTGGTTATAAGACCAGGCAAGCCTAGTTCAGCCGGCCCGCAATTAAATGAAATATGTTATTGCCCTCACTGGATTCAAACCCAGGTTTCCCACGTGAGAGGCTGTGTCCTTAACCACTACACCACGGTGCTATACGTTTGCCCTGTGTCGATATAGCATCTCGACATTAGATCATTTTGTCACGCATTAACACGCCAGGTTTGAATATTTTGCTAGACACCATTGAGCAGTGTTAAACTGACTTTACCTCCCCCACAAATAGCATCTATGAAATGTATGGCTTTTGCCACTGGCCGTTTTAACAGCTTACTAGCCAGTAATAGGCTTACTAGTATCTAACTTACTACTTGGAATAGTCATAAGAATTGTGCCATTGCTAGCGAGACTGAATATGACACGGCCAAAGCTATTTCAAGGCCAAAACTATTTCAAAGCTCAAAAACCTTTGTTTTTCATTCATTCGTGAATGACATTGATAAAATTACTATCAATATAGGTGACGATAACTGGCTTTTTCATCAAGTGAAAAGACCAGAGAATCGTGGAAACCTCGTTTATTGCCCAAGGGGTTTTGATCAAGCCTATATTACCCCAAAAATCATGCACGGATGCGTACTTTGAAAATCCACCAGAAATAGTCACAATATAAACAGTTTTATTTTAGGCTTACTATAACGTAGCCACTGAAGGTTGTAGCCAGCAAAGTTTTTGTCTATTCGGAACAAATCTTAATGCATAATTTGCTTTGACAAGATCTGAACGTGGGACCTATTAGTTGCAGGTCCGTGTCTCTAACCGCTACGCTTTTTAACAAGGGGTAGTCAGTCAGTCAGTCAGTCAGTCACTCAGTAAGAGACATTCACTCTTCTTGGCCGGCGCCGCTTTCAAACGCTCTGTCCGTCAACTAGTGTGTTCACATGTAGCAAGCAAGCAAGTTTATTTATATAGCACAATTCATACATCGAAGCAATTCACTGTGCTTTACAAAGAAAAATAAAATATAAAATATATAAAAATACAATAACATAAAAACAAATACTCAAATTAAAACGTACCTTAAACACCCACACAAGCTCCCCCCCCACTGGCATCCATCCGCAACAACAATATATGTCTTCTTTTGCATTTTAGAAATCCCACTATAGTCAGCATGTGAACCAGGCTTCTGGTGGGTGTGTGCTGTTGTTGAGACCAGCTGCCTGACCTCAGAAGTTGTCAGGTCCACAAGTTGGTTCTGTCTGGCAATGTACAAGTCCTTATGTGAAAGGCAACCACTGACGACATTACCGCCATACTTAGGATAGTGAGGAAATGCGCTGTGACCCGTCATGGAGGTGAAATCAGTCCCGTTTAAAAAGGCCAGCTTGCCTGTTGGGCGCACTGTCGTCACTTTGCAGACTGAACTCAGAAGGTTCTAGAGAGTGGAGAGGATGACATTTGTGACAAACGAGTGAGTTAAATGAAGACGCAAATCATGCTTGACTTTTCCTCCTTGTTTTGTTCCTAAATAAAACAAGATTTAAATTCAAAATAAGAAATCCCCATTGTCGTTTTGCAATATTCAGAACTCAGTGACAGTTATGTTTTATTCGGGATGTATTTCCTGATCAGGCATTAAAAAAAAATGCACACGTCATATAATTGTTTCCTTATGCTACATTTTAGGTTTTAGGGTATATTATTTTGTGTGTCTGTCAGTGACATTATATATGTGTAGTGTAGCACTGTCCAGCTTTTGTGAAGGACCGTGTTGTACTCAGGTGCTCTCCACACTCTTTGGTCTGCCCTTTTATTTCTACCTCATTTCCACGGGGAGAATCACATTGAGGTCAGAGTCTGATGTTCAAGTGAGCCCTGCAGTAAAGGACATCACGACCCACCAATATAAAAATGCAAATTAAAATAAATGCATACAGACACGTTGTCATTGTAATACATGTTAGGGCGCTGGACTGGCTGCCCCGGGTGTCACTGGACTGGCTGCCCCGGGTGTCACTGGACTGGCTGCCCCGGGTGTCACTGGACTGGCTGCCCCGGGTGTCACTGGGCTGGCTGCCCCGGGTGTCACTGGGCTGGCTGCCCCGGGTGTCACTGGACTGGTTGCCCCGGGTGTCACTGGACTGGCTGCCCCGGGTGTCACTGTGGAGTTTGTGCTCTGCTACACATTGATTCCATCTGTGTGCTGATTTCTATCATTCTCGCTGTACGGGCCTATCATGAAAGGGAATTGAACAGGTCTCGAGCAGATAGGCCGGTTTTCAGTGTTCTGGAGCTTATCTGGAGATCATACTGTAAGATCAAGAAGAGAGAACCAGGTGGTGGTCCCTTTACTGCCCCAATGTCCAAAAGGTATATACAGGACAAAATACTCAACGTCAATTATACGCTCCATTTAAAATACATTGAAACATCTCATTTTAAAAGGGGGTGTAATGGCAAGACATGAAGAAACAACCAAAGTATGATCTATGTTCTTCACATTCTTACAGCACTCTTGAATTAGAGCTGTAGGAAGTGGACTTTCACGTTAACACTATGTTTAAGTAAAGGTTCAATGCTCCTGTGTTGCTTTTATTCTTTTATTGTTTGTGGAATCTAAACAGCAGTCACAAGATGTTGTTCAGAGGTAGTAATTAAGATGATAAAGATTATCATGTTAAGTAAGAGAGATTCCATGTGACCCATTCCCTGGCCATGTGATGTTAAGAAGCGCACAGGTCCTTTTAAGAAACTTCATTATGTACATACCGGGAGATTTAAGTTATCAAACTGGTCCTCAGATGGTTACTGTCTACGGTATTGCTGTATACAGATTGTAAGATATAAAAAGTTAGTTATATATAAGTTATTGTTGTAAAATCATAATTATTTGTGTTTCTGAGGGTAGATTGACCCTTTAACAATAGAAAAGCCAACCATGCCATTTGGAAACAAAATAGCATGTGCCATGAAAAATGATTTACCCCTGGTCTGATTTTTAGAATTTTTGGCCCATTCCTTCACGCAGAACAGCCTTAACTCAGTGAGATTTGTGGACTTTCGGGCAACTGCTCATTTAAGGTCCTGCCAAACATCTCACTGAGATTTAGGTCTGGATTTTGACTAGAGCATTCCAAAACTTGAAACATTTTTTTTACATTCTTATGTGGACTTTCTTGTGTGTTTCAAATCACTGTGTTGCAGCATGTCCCAGCTGCACTTCAGTTTCGGCTCACGGATGGAAGGATGGATGGCAGTGGATGGGTTAAACTAGGGACACTACAGGCCTAACCTTTTCACACCTGAAGACCGCAAAGCTGTGTGGAACAAGTAAATGGTCACTGACAGCTATAAGCAAAATAAGACCTTGGAGCGAAAAGATCCTCATTAAATTATGTCACTTTATCTGCCAGGATGTGTGTCTATGAGGAGTGTCAGTTGTCTGGGCTTGGGGCTGGTGTCATGTTCAGTGAAGCTGCTAGCAGAAAAAGGCCTGGGCGGGGCCAGCAGCAGGTGCTGTTGGAGAGCGGTCAAACAGATGTTGCTAATAAAGTACAGATCCGAGCAGGTTTTGTGTCAGGGAGAGCAGTGCTCTGTGGAACAGTAGTCTTTTCATTTGGATGACTGTAGGAATGTGGTCAGTTCTCCCTCCGCGTCCGGCTCCAGGACTTCACCTTGAAATGAATCTGCCGTGGAAGACTGAAGCCTTGACAGTCTGTGATAATGGCAGGATGTAACACGCACGCTGTCATGGATGAATAGGATGTAGCTGTTAACCTCAGTGCCCGTGTTAGGAATATCGACCTTGTAAAACAAAGACATCCAGTGGCACAGGTAGCGTTTAATGCTAACTGTTGGCTAGCGTTGTTAGCGTTGGTCCTTCGGATGATTCACACTCACGTCGCGCCCGTCATCCTCGCCATTACCACTATCGTCATAATCATCGTCTTCATCACCACACTGAGAATGTGTTCTGCCTCCCTTCCTCCCCCGTCTCCTCCCCCCTCCTCTGAAGGAGGGGGGAGGAGTGGTTCCCTTCTCTGTCCCGTGGATGAATAGTGGGCTCTGTGTGGGCAGGCCTTTTCACCCGTTGCCGTCTCATTGGGCTCTGTGTCTGCCCTGCTCTGTCTGCTGAAGATAGGCCTGCTGCCTCGGTCCGCTCCATGAGGGCCCGGGGGGGGGATGAGGTTGGCGCAGAGGGGGGGAGGGAGCGAGATGAAGGCAATGACACAGACAGCCAGTGTTCCAGTCTGCCCGGGGACAGAGAGGTGACAGACCCTGAGCTCTGCTGTCATGGCAGGCCAGCTTCTGGTTTTCTCTCTTTCTCTGCCTCTTGGTCCCTTTCAGTCTTGCTCTTTGTCTCACTCTCTTATTTCCCTCTTTCTCTAATTTTCTGTCGGTCCCCTCCAGCCCATTGTTCCCTTTCCTTCTCTCTAGTGCGGCAAACCTAGAAGTCGGTCTTCACCTCTTATTATGTCCTGCATTTAAAACTCCATTTTCAAAACACTTGTAATACCAGAGAGGACAAGCCTGTAAATGTTTACTGTGTTCTCCTTTATAACACTGAGACACGAGGAGCACTGTGGTAAAACCTACTGCCCTGTGCACTCCTACCTTCACCCCCTGCTAATGGGACGGAGCGCCTCGTCCTCCCAGCAGAGAATCCTGCAGCATCACGCCACAGTTTGGTTTATACTCCATTAATGAACAACTTTTACTGTCCTATGACACCCCCTAAACACCTCTATAGATGCAGCGTCTTGGGACGGTCTGGAGGCCTGCTGCACGTGGTCTTGAATGTCGTGACCACTGTGTAGGTGAGTGGTGACTAGAAGTCAATGAACAGAGTGGTGATATGGAGAGAGGAAAGACAGAGCGTGGATTGATGTTGTTGAATAATTAACCAGAGGCATCCAGTTCTTCTGCGCTGCACTCTAAAATGTGAAGGTTATTGGAAGTCTCCTTTTAGGGGTTCTTGACATTAAAACTGGGGGGGAACCCTTATTACTTCTTGGAGAACCATTTAAAGGTTTTTCAAAGAACATAAAAAAAAATCTGGTTGGTTTTTGATGGGGGCAGGCTGTTAAAATTAATATTAGAGGAATAATTGAAAGGCGCTCTTTACACACTACTAGAGGCTCCCCCAGGGTTCCATTGTGAAGGGTCCTCCAGAATGGCAGGGAACCAGAACTTCCTTAGAAGGCGTGTTATTCTGAGGTTATTGTGTGTGTGCGCGTGTGTGTGCGTGTACGAGTGTGTGCGCGCATGTGCGCGCGTGCGTGTGTGTTTGTGCGTGTGTGTGTGTGTGCGTGCGTGTGTGCATGCGCATGTGTGTGCATGTGTGCGTGCGCATGTGTGTGCATGTGCGTGCACGTGCACGCGCGTGTGTGTGTGTGTGTGTGCACCGTGGGGGGCTAAGGGAAGAGCCGTCTCTAGTGCTGCCCCGGCCAACTCAAACAAACCACAACACGCTGGCAGCCAAAGAGCGAGCGAGAGTGAGTGACTGGGCGTGTGTGTTTGTGTTTGTGTTTGTGTTTGTGTGTGTGTGTGTGTGTGTGTGTGTGTGTGTGTGTGTGTGTGTGTGTGTGCGTGTGCATGTGTGCATGTGTGCATGAACTACTGGCAGTTTCCTCCAGCCAGCTCCAAAAATAACCCCCGCTAACAATATTTAATCCCCGGGCCGCCCTCTCTTTGCTGGGGTGAGTGGGGAGGTGCCGACTGAGATATTGTTAAAATTTAGGCTTAGCGGTTAATCTGTGTGGTGGGTCTAGCAGTGGCCCAACGTAGCCCAGGGGCTGTTGGGTAAAGAGGGGGAAGGGGGATGCTAATGGGGTGAGGAGGTTAAAATGTCTCCTACATGTTAGACTTACTGATCCTCAACATCTCTCTAACCACCATGTTAAACCTTTAATCTCTCAGTCACCGTGACGACACAGATCGCCCTCTAAAGTTTCCCTCATCTACCGGCCTTGGCCTGGCCTTGCCTGTGTTCTGGTTTTAAGCTGGTGTCTTCATCAAACTGCTTCCCCCAAAACGATGTCATTTTATTTCTTTTGTTTATGAAACAGAGGAGCGTAGCATTCAGCATTGTGGTAAAAAAAGGGAATTACAGTACATTATTCTGATCTGTCAAGAGTGCAATGATGCCAGAGTGGAAAAAAACTGTATTCACAGTTTGAAGTAACATCGTTGTTGTAAAATCACAAACGGATGTGGAAGTTTCCCCATTACGGAATTCAGCATGAAGCCAACTTCTTTAACTGTGGTTGTCATATAGTGTTCACACGGAGGCCTAGGAAACAGCTAGGTTCACTATTGATGTGGAACCTATTACGCTCTTCTTACACATTCTATTTTACAGCGACGACCTGGGAGCATTTAGGGTTAACCGTCTTGCTCAGGGACAGAACGACGTTGTTTTTCGTCACGTCGAATCTGGGATTAAATCCAGTGACCTTCCGTTTGTTGGTCAAACGCTGTTAACCCCCCGACCCTGCTGCCCCAACTGCTGCTATCTGTTACCACTGTGTTGCAGCATTAAACACTGTCTGGCATGTAGTAATATATTGCTTTTTTTTCAGACTCAAGTTACTAATCTATCAGAATCTGTCTGTATGGACTGTCATAGGAAGGGTTAGTGTTTGTTGTTAGTTTTACACAGTGGGCTGCAAAACGGGTTTCATGGGCTCAGAAGGTTTGGGGAACCCCTGCATTACATTAGCTGTGTCTGTAACAGAGATAGTAGCTGTGTCTGTAGCAGAGACGGTAGCCGTGTCTGTAGCAGAGACAGTAGTGTCTGTAGCAGAGATAGCTCTGCAGTGTACATCATCGTTGCTGTGTACGTTCAATGTGAGACAGGTCACAGAGTGTCCATCTAGATTGCTGCGAAAGCCGTATACAACTCTGTGGGTGGACGTGGGTATACATTTGTTTTGCTCTTGGTGAAAACCATGAAAGCTTTTAAGATCTGATTGGGTTAGTGTTTTGGATGAAGATGAATGACGTCCAATCTAAATATGGGCGATTGAATAACCCCACAACTTAGATGTCTCAAATAGTTTCTTGATGTAACAGTCTTGGTGTGACTTTGGGATTGGTTTAGTCTTTCACATTCTGTGGTTTACAAATCAATGGTGAATGAGCGCTGTTGTATGGATTATTTAAATCTGGTTTATGTGCTTGGATTGGGGTTTAAAGTATTGGTTGGTCAGTACACAGCTTTGTGATGTCTTTCTAATCATGAGTGACAGGAATACTTCATAAAGGCACATATAAGCACAGTGACATAATCACAATACTGGAACATAGTTAGGGCTCACCAACCGTTGTCTTTTACTCTAAAAACACGATTTGTTTTAGTTTGTGTGATCTGTTATAAATGTCTGCTATCCTGTTCTTTTACTCCTATCCCCCACCTTGTGTTTAGTATATTCCGTCTGACTAACTAACCTTTCTCTCTCCCAAGTTTGAAGTCTGCACATACATGACACAGGTCCCAGTTAATGGGGACGGGTTTTGGCCTCACTGCACCGCTTTTAAAACCAGTGGTCATAAAATCACAGAATTCATCTTTAATGGTTTGACATATATTGCTTAAACTTGCTGATGCTGCATGGTTTTTAGCTCCCAGTACTAGCTGAGAGAGGCACTGGGCTCGGTCCGGTCTGTAACACAGCCGCTGGGCTCTGACCCGAGCTGAAGGCTTCTAGAGCGCACGCCGACTTTGCCACGTCCTGCCCACTTTCCTCCTCATTTTCTCTCCCAGAGTGCTCGCCACAGTTCCGGTTGTCTTAAAGTCTGTACAGTACGTGTTTTCTCCTGAACCCGAACGGCAGGTGTGTTGTTCAGGCAGGCGTGTCTCACGCTTGTCTCCTCGTACCTCCTCTGGCAGCCTCCGCGGCGTCCAGCAGGCAGGGTTTGGAGCGCAGTGGGCTATGTGTGGTGTCGGTACAGACTGAGGCCGTGCGGAGAGATGTGACATTGCATATGGTCTGGTGAGGCAGTCGTTTCCAACACAGGCAGGCAGGTCACGTGCTGGGGAACGACGGGTACGGATTGGGGTGCCAAAATGTTATTGTCTGTTCCAGGCCCCCCAACACTGTCTGCCCAGCCCAGATAACAAACCAGGCTGTAACACCGGCTGTTTAGCTCTAACGGCTCAACCCACAGGGCAAAGTCACGTGGTAACAGAGTTACGGTCAACTCAAGAATTATTGGCACCCTTCATGGAATTTGATTTACAAAGCATAGTTCACATAGTGTAGTGGAACCAGCCATGGAGTGACTGGAGTCATTATTTTCATTACTATATAACTATTAGTTAGCCATCTACAGGAACCTCTTTCTAATTTAATACGTTGAATGTAGTGTAGCGACCCTGTTATACCTAATCTTGGTTTGGATGTTAACTAATTTAGGGAACTAGTTTTGAGAACTGTGTTCGACTAATTGGTTTGTCAATGAGGAAGTAAACAGATACCAGATCTCTACACACACATCACATGCAATCACACCCGCTGTTTAAATAGCATAGTGGTTAAAGACGCAGTCTGCAGTCGCTATTTTAGTAGCGTAGTGGTTAAAGACACAGTCTGCAGTCGCTGTTTTAGTAGTGTAGTGGTTAAAAACACAATCTGCAGTCGCTGTTTTAGTAGCGTAGTGGTTAAAGACAGTCTGCAGTCGCTGTTTAAATAGCATAGTGGTTAAAGACACAGTCTGTAGTTGCTGTTTTAATAGCGTAGTGGTTAAAGACACAGTCTGCAGTCGCTGTTTTAGTAGCGTAATGGTTAGAGACACAGTCTGTAGTCGCTGTTTTAATAGCGTAGTGGTTAAAGACACAGTCTGCCACATAGGAAACCACAAATCGAATCCAGCCAGGGACAACAACTTTCGTCCCTTCTAATTGTGGGCTGGCAGAACTGGGCTTGCCTGGTCCCTTTTCTTGTTTTTTCACATTATCTGTTGATACAAGTAGATACAAGAGAAGATACATTAGAAGGCCATTAGATAAATTAATATTTGGTGCATTTTGTACTAGGTAATATTTTTTAAACTTTTGATGATTAGGCCTATCTGATCAGATGATAATATTTCTTTAAATAGCCCTGGATAAGATGGTCTGCTAAATGACTAAAATGTAAATTTACATGTCTAATTTTACAGTATGTCCAATGCTGTAGATAAGAAAGGAACACAGCCACGTTTGATGTTGTACAAAGTAAAACCATGTTTAAACCACCATAACTGTTAATGCAATCTAGTTACAATTACAAATATAATAACATGTACTCCATTAATGACCAGGCTGCTCTCATTTTATACAGAACATCGACTGACTAAGAACTGATTTTATGTATAGCATCAAGTGACAAATACACACGCGATAAGTCGTCGTAGATAGCCACATAAAAACACATTTTTCCCCCGTGTCTGTCATTTTGACAGTCTCTGCTTCTGGGTATCCCTTCCCCCATGTGTGCCCTCTTTTTGTCTCACACACACACACACACACACACACACACACACACACACACACACACACACACACACACACACACAAGTGAACGCTTAGGGGTTTAAAGTTAACCATTATGGCTTGCTGTAATAATGGGATTTCCCTGCTGACCTACTGTCCTCCCTGGCAGCCCCGGAGGAGGGGGGAGGGGGGAGGGGGGGGGGATACACAGACATTATTGGGAAATCCCAATCCGGTCCACTGCAGCATCCATCCTTCTGGAAGTGAGATATGTTCCAGTGTTCTGGTCCTCTGGAAAGTGTGATATGTTAGCGTGTTCTGTTCTTCTGGGAAGTGTGATATGTTCTAGTGTTCTGGGAGGTGTGATATGTTCTAGTGTTCTGGTCCTCTGGGAAGTGTGCTATGTTCTAGTGTTCTGTTCTTCTGGGAAATGTGATATGTTCTGGTGTTCTGTTTCTCTGGGACCACCGTGCCTGGCATTACCTCAGAGACCTGCTGTTCTAGTGGAAATATGGCCTAGAGATGCAGCGAATGAATAATTTAATTTCTCTCTCGCACTCCCCTGCTGTGAGAGAGGCATGCACCAACGGGTCTGACGAGGATCAAAGTGCATTCTGATTTATGCTATGCACTCAGGATCTATTTGGAGTGGGATTCAGCATCATTATCTCCTTAACAACTAATCATTTGCTGCTTCAGTAGAATAGAATCAATGAGCCATGGTGCCAGGGCTGGGTACCGCTGGAGATTGGAAACGTACCAAAATGATTCCTTGGTTTCCATACCCCAAAGCGGTCATGTGATGCTCAGTGAGTGGTTCAATCAGCTTCTGAGTGAGACAACTTTGTTGTCGTGGAGCTCGAGCAATAACGGCCTTAGGTGAAGGTAGCATCTTAAATGGCATTGTGTTTCCTTATCAGTACATTACTTTTGACCCTTATAATAGAGTTACCTAGGGAGTGGGGCATTCCGAATACATATGTAGACCCAGCGTGTTGGTCTCTTGACGATTATGATGTTTTATAGGAAGCCAGGACTTAAGACCAGCTTGAGTTTGGGAATTTTCACTGAACGTACTTCATGTATCTTGTAAGATTGGTCACATTTATTTGAAATGTTTTATCCAAGAGCATCAGTTAAAAATAATTTACTAAATATCTTTTAGATTTTGGCCTTACCCAGGCTTTCTTTAAGACCGTAATATTTCATCTTTTGGTGTAACAAAGCCAAATCTGTATATATTAATTGTAATTAAAAACCTGTTCCATGAATATAAAAACCTGTTTTTATAAAAGGAAGTCCATATTAATGTGGATTATAACTTTCTCTGAAGCACCTAAAGATGAAGCATTATGAAGTCTTACAAATGTCAAATTCAATACTTTCTCCAAAGGACAATTCTATGGATTACATTTAGTAATAATTCCCGAAATCTTGATATTTTTTGTCTTGGTTTAGTATGAAATCACTCAACTAATGCTATTCTGTCAATGAGGATAGCAGAAAATATTATTTCATTCCTGTAACATTCTTTACATTTATCTCCCATGCATCTAATAATGTTTCATATTTATAAACAGTCTCTCTAAAGCTTGCTGCTGACAGTAGACTGGACCTCTGTTCTGATTGGCTGTGAGTGAACAAATCACTTCCTGTTGTGTTTTTCCTGCTCTAGGGTGTGACATCCTGAGATTTCCAAGGACAGGTCTGATTAAATATCCCTGCATTGACTGCCTCGCACCTCATTTTAGTTTTGTAAATCTCCCACTCCCTCCCAAACCCTTACCTCTGGCTGTCTCCAGAACAGTGCTGGCTCCAGGATTTGAATATTAACTGGGCAGGACGAAATCATTGATGGGCAAAAAAAGACTAAACAAAATCTAAGGTACCTGGACCACTGACACGCAATAACAGAAACCTATTGGCTATATTTTAAAATGCATCTAGGGCTGCAAAATCAATCTAATGTTTATCGCTATCGGAATTTTGCTGTACTGATAATTGACCTGCTTGACGTTGAGGGCAAATTAAGCGCTCAAAGTACATAAGTGAAGGCAATTCACTCAATTCTCTTCATGGTTTACGCGGTATGTGGGCATTAGGTAATGGCAATGTGACAGACACGGGGGAATCACTATGCCATGTAGGAAATTAAGTAATCAACTTAAAATGCCGGGTCCCTCGATGGTGGGCGGGTTAATCGCCCCGTTTGTCCCGGTATTTTCACCCTTTTGTTCCACCGATGATTGGGCTTCTAATTCCTCACGGGCAAGATGTGCCGCGGCAGTATGGGGGGTACTACCTGCACTGTCCACTGTGACTGTTCCCTCAGGTTGAGGTCCGGGGTGGACTGGCGATGGGCTGCTCAATGCGTGCTTTTTTTACAAATTGAAATTGGCTCATCTGTTTTGACATCCTCTCAACGTTCAGGTTAATATTGTCAGAATAACGCGATTCGTGAGAGAAAATGCTTGGTAATTCGATGCTGAATATTGAATCACCGATATTCATATTCGCGGTGCCTTCGGTCTTCAGCCTCACCCTGCTCTCCTGACCACTCCGACTCATGGCTCTCTCTAATGTCAGTCGGCCTAACTCCTCCCCTGGCTGCCGTCATCCTCGGCCTGCTCTCCCCAGCGCACAGCCTCTTTCCAGGGACTGTCACACAGGGTCAGCCCACAATGAGAGCTGACGGAATGGGGTCAGGATATCGCGTTGGCAGCCAATCAGCCTGGAAACGGATGCTCTCTTTTCAGGTCAAGAGTCACACAAAGGGCCATGGCTATCTGTGTTGGAATGCTGAGTAGTAGTACACCCACGCTGTTTCAGACTGGATCTTACAGCCGGTCAGGAGAAGCAAGCACTTTGTGTGACAGAAGGTTCCGCAGTTGTATTGGATGCGAACACAGATGGAGTAAAATTATTGTGTCTCATCCCCTAAAGAAGCACACGAGGACGAATTGCAAATGTCTAAGTGCAGCTGGTCAAAGTGCAGCCCAGAAGTTAAAACAGTCTGATGGCTTAGAGGTAGAAGCTTTTTTTCCCCGGTCTTTTTGTCCTGGTTCTGATGCTCCTGAACGTGTCTGACTTTAGCAGTGTGAATATCCTTGGGTGGCTGAGATCCATGATCTTCTAGGCCTTTTTCCTGCACTGTTTGGAGTAAATGTCCTGGAGCGCATGCAGCATTCCCTCGTTGCCACCCTGCAAATCACCATATGGTTGCTTGGTGGGGCGGTAGTCGTGCCAGTCGTGCCAGGCAAGGATGCATCCTGAAGAGAACCAATTATTGTCACGGATTTTGTACCATCATAAGACATTGGAACGATCCACCAGGCATTTTCTTGCTGAGTATCTGTTTTTACACCATGCTTCTCACTGTTATGACCCGGTCCATGTCCCCACTGTTATGACCCGGTCCATGTCCCCACTGATATGACCCGGTCCATGTCCCCACTGATATGACCCGGTCCATGTCCCCACTGTTATGACCCAGTCCATGTCCCCACTGTTATGACCCGGTCCATGTCCCCACTGATATGACCCGGTCCATGTCCCCACTGTTATGACCCGGTCCATGTCCCCACTGATATGACCCGGTTCCCCTCTGCATGTGTCAGCAGCAAACTGAGAAGCCCTCCTGTATCCTTCTCCAATGTTCTAGAGTAATTCTTGAATGAAGGTGCACAATGGGATGTGGAATGTGGTCTTTTCCTTTGTCTTTAGCACAGATGCATTTGTACTTTTTTTTCCTTCCTGGACTATTAGGCCTAGTCTGTTTGTGGTAGCTGGTGGAGATCGGCTGTTTGGGAATAATCTAATTTGTGAAATGCATCAGCTCATCTTTTGGCACATCTATTTTGTTGAGTGCCCAGTAGAGCCTCACAGTGCTAAACACAAGGAAAATCACTTTGACTGATGTTCCTCAACAGACATGCTTTGGCTCGTGAAGCTGTGTTGCGCTTTGAGAGATCTGTTTTTCCTCTCTTTAGTCTCTCTCCCGCACGTCTCTCTCTCTTTTCTCTCTCTCTCTTTTCTCTCTCTATCTTTTTGTGTCTCTCACAAGCTCTCCAATGTCCTGGAACTGAACAACTTTTCTGACTTCCTGTTTTCAAGAGTGGAGGTGGGGGGGGTTTATTGTTAAATTACGGCATTACCACATGAAACGTCATGGACGCACCGGGGAAATGGTTCGGCACATTCTATAATGGTTCTGCACTTTCTGTGGATCCCATATTGAATGTTAATGTGCTGCTTTCCGCAGTGCCGTTTCTCTAGGAGCTGTTGGATGATTTCATTATTTTTACTCTATGGTTTCCCTGCTTGCTGTGCCAGCGTCAGGCCGTGGCAGAGCCAAGAACCCAGGGAAAAGAATTCCTGCTGCTTTGGGGTAGAAAATGAAAACCCCGTCCTGCTCTTCATGGTAGCACTTTTTGTGCCCTGTTGCTAGGCGATGGGACGAGCTATGTGGCCAAACGTTGTGCCCCGTTTCGGAGAGAAGATTGTTCTACTGTGTTCTTGTCTTTCACTTCTGTTGTCCCCTGCAACACTCAGAACTGGCTCCACCTTTTTGCTCCGTTCCAGTGACTGTCAGAAATTCTCCCCAGATATCTGGGTTTTCTAGCAAGCCATTTATGGTACAGTTTTTTTGGTTTGGTTTTAGCTAGCCGTTGTTGAAAATCTTTGTTTGGTAACAAGAAAGATTCTGTCTTCGATGCGGCTTCTGGTTCTGTTTATGATGTTTCAGTTTTTTCGGGGCAACAGTAGCTGCTAATGGGGCCAACCTTTAGTTCTGTCCTGACTGACTTCACAGATCACAGCTGATGCTTGTGTTTTGGCTCCTAAAGAACGCACTTGATTAATTAAAATAAATTCCAAATAGTTTGTATATACGTGAGCCAAAATGATAACCCCAATGGGAGTCTGGGTGTATATTCCAGTTAAAGTAGCACTCTGCCCAAACAGGAAACAGATGGAGCTGACCAATGTTCAGCACTGGCGTTAAATACATTTCCATCAGCAGCGTGGACTGACTGACGCGGGTGGGTGAATTTGAGTATGTGAGTGGGGACGTGTGTCCTTGGAGAGTGTGTGCGTTAGTTAACCTCCTCCCTGTAGGCCGTCCCTAACCTCCTCCCTGTAGGCCGTCCCTAACCTCCTCCCTGTAGGCCATCCCTAACCTCCTCCCTGTGGGCCGTCCCTAACCTCCTCCCTGTGGGCCGTCCCTAACCTCCTCCCTGTAGGCCGTCCCTAACCTCCTCCCTGTAGGCCGTCCCTAACCTCCTCCCTGTAGGCCGTCCCTAAAGCGTTCAGTGCAGGGGCGATGGTGTCGTCCATGGCTCTGACGGCGAGTGATGCAAATTGCAACAGGTCCAGGACGGCGAGTGCGATGAGGCCCTTCAAAGCTCTTCATAACGACAGACCTCCGTGCCTCTGTGCCGTAGTCATTCTGCTCTGTCGTTTCTCCCAGGGACCCTTTGTATTTGTCAGCCATTAAAGCGCGGCGGGAGTGAAGTGGTAGCAGCGCTGTGTGTTCGCCTCTCTCAGGTTTTCCAAGCTTTCTGTTGATGGTAATAAGGTGAGCAGGACGTGACCCCATCTTCCCACAGCCCTCTTTCATCACCCATCAATGTTTCAACAAATAAACGCACGCGCACGCCCAGATGCGCACACAGACCCTTCGGTCTTCGGTCTCGGCGCTGACACGTGCATTTGTGATGAAAGCCAGCTGTTCAGAGAGACAAAGTGTGTGTTTCCAGTGTGTTCAGAGGCTGTCCTTTGTCAGCCACAGTGCTGTGTCATGACCTGCGTTGGCCGCCATGGTAACTAATCAGATGTGGAGGTCACTGTGTCCCTGCCAGAGGTCCTGAATTAATCTGTGCGTGTGGAACTACTATCTGTGTGTGGGTTTACAGGTTTAGCAACCAATGGCAAATCAGTAAACATGAGGGTATTTCGCCAGCTCTCTGTTGTATGAATTGGCTGTTTTAGGCTTCGGGTTAAGGTTAGGGTCAAGTTTGGGGTCATGATTAGTTTTGGGGTCAGAGATTAAGGAAATATAGGAACACATATTTTGGTCCCAAAAGGTCCAAGTATACTAAGACAAGCATATGTGTGCGCGTTTGTGCGTGTGTGTGTGTTTGTGTGCGCATGTGTGCGTGTGCGCGTGTGTGTGTGTGCGTGCGTGCGTGTGTGTGTGTGTGCGCAAACCAAGAGCCTATATGTGCCCGACCCTTAGAAACAACTTCTGCCCTTTTGTGACTCTTCTACAGGGAATGCACGCCCCGGCACAGCCATTCCATTTCAGTCATTTAGTTGACCTTTGACCATTCCAGCCTTTTTCTTGCACCGGCTTGTATGTGTGACCTGTCGGGAAGACATTCCGTATGGGAAAACCAGGATCCAACTGGACCGCGACGCTCAGACAGGAGATCCTCCACATCGTCTGCAGGAACGTTCGGGCCATTTTTCTGTGGTCTTCACTGCTCTGCCTCCCCGGCATGGTTCTCCACACGGCCTGCGGACGCCTTGGGTCAGCGTGTCAGACGCCGCAGTCGAACCGCCAACAGGCGTGTTTACACAACTGGGGGTCATTAGCGTGTGATTGAGAGGTATGTGGAAATCCCACGCGTGGATCTGGGTCTGCGTGTGTCAGCCACACAGTTAGCTCCCCTCCAGTTTGGTGAGGCCATGTGGTGAGGTCACCGACCCCAACCCCTCCCCCCGCGCCCCCACCCCCCACCGCGGGACTGGGGCTCTGGAGGGGACGGGGAGTTGGGCGCACGAGGCCTCGTGTTTTGGCAAGGCCGGAGATGTTGAAGCATGCTGCCCTGTACGTGGGCCCTGGCAGGGGTTGATGGGAAATATGACTCTTTTATTCCATCTACTTCCTCTTTCCCTGGAGTTTGGGGTTAGAGTTACAGTGTGGTGTGGCTTTGCAGACAGGATCCGCGCAAGCAGGACCACAGGGAGAGTGTGGTGCCCTGGGTGTGATAGGGTGGAATGCGAAGGTCTATCAGTGGCACAAACCGGTCTTCTTCCTGGTCATTTCAGTACAAATAAGTCAATGTAATGATGTTGAATCAAAACAATTACGAGCAATGGAGGGATTTCTTTTCTCTCCTCAATCCAGTGATTCAGTGACATTTTGTCGTTGATTTCTTGTCGAAGTCAACCAAACATAAAGTGAAACAGAACATTCAAATGACCGCTGCTCCCCCATTGGCCAGTTAGCGTGGATTGTTTGCATCAGGAAGTCAGATACTAAAGAGAGGGAGAATACAGAGCATGGCTAGCTGTCACAGACTGGAGACTGGATTCGATTTTAGGATCAGAAAATCATTCCAGATACATTTAACTGCGAGTCTAAACGTGGATCATAAATGTGTCTCATGATACACTGAGATGGCCTACAGACATCACACTACAGGAAGAGAAAAGCCAACCGGGTGGGGGTATATGATATTGTCATTCAATGACACTTTGACCTGAGTCTTCCTGGGGTCATTCAGGGGGATCTTCCTGTCCTTCACTGCTGGTGTAAGGAGAAGGTCTCAGGGCCTGTAGAAAGAGAGCAGCGCAGAGCTGCTGGCTGTCCCTCTGACATATAGAGCTGACCAAGCAGAAGAGGAAAATAACCCCTAACCTCTAGCTTCCTGTTGACACAGGGTCATTGGCACATCCAGGAAGTGGAATACGGTCATTTCCACTCCGATTACATCCCATTTGCCTCTGAGACACGTCACAGGAGCATATGTTGTCTGTCTCCACATCAGTGTTCTTTCCACATAAAAACATTTAAAAGCATTACCTTATTTTACCAGGAACAAATGATTCGCAGCAACAACCTGGGGAGCAGGTTAACTGCCTTGCTCAAGGACAGAACCACAGATTCTTTCAACTTGCCGGCTCGGGAATTTGACCTAATCTTTCGTTTACTTGTCACCATTCTGAGAAACAGATACAGACCAAAGTATTTAAAACCTGATGTTCTGCAGATGGAGGGGAAACGTTCTGTCCTTAACTGTATCTCAAGCATCTCTGCTGTTTTCTTTCTTTCTTTAGTGTTATCTCTCATTGTCCGGTTGCCTCTCTTTTCCTCCCTCTCCTCTACTCTCCCTAATTGGCCACAGTGGCTCGTGTTGTTTTTGAGTCAATTTCACAGCGCTGCAGTTTCTGCTTAGTTGGTTTGAAGTCAGCAAGATAAAAATAGCCTGGGTTCTGTCGATGATCATGTTTAGTAATGGACTTGAACTTTAGACCTGACTGGTGATAATAATTGCAATGCGTCTTGGTCCTTTGTTTGACGGTACACGGGGGGGTCAGTCAATAAAAGGTGACGTTCAGAGAACCATCTGACAAATCAGTCCTCATTTAGGTTCATGTTGTGCTTCCATCTGGGCCATGGCAAGGGACACACAGAGGTTCGTTTTCCGGAAATTCCTCATTGATAATCATCTGTGCCTTGAAACAGCGTGTCCTAGAATGTCCCAGGGCTGATAATATTTCTCATATTAGCCCAAAGACGAGCGCTGCCTGTCGTTGCTTTTATCTTTTTTGTTCACACAAATGCACAGCCAAACCCTAGCTGAAGTAAGGTTACCGTAGCTACCATTCATATCAACGAAGTGTTGTGATCGGTTTCCTCAGCGGAGGCCAGGAGTCCAGGAGTCCAGCGCAGATGCCGAAATATGCCTTTGTTTTTCTAAATGAATAGTGTTTCTGTTCCGATCTGTGTGTAACAAACCACTGTATGGGTCTCTGGGCTCTTGTGGACATCCTGTTGATATGGTTACCGGGCCCGGCTTCATGAGGAGGGTGTCTGTGTACAGTCACATAAACATATGTACACACGCATACACACACACACAC
>JACXGI010014181.1:0-19497 GCA_016801175.1 Esox masquinongy | reverse complement strand
TTTTTTTTTTTTTTTTTTTTTTTTTTTTTTTTTTAGAAAATGTGATTTTATATTTTAGTCATATTGTATGCAGTCTTTATTAAAGGAGCAAATAATTATATACATTAGGTTCTATTCTTCCACAGCATTCTACTCCAGTAAATATGGCTATAAGATGTGCCTGAGACTGTATTTGAACGGAGACGGAACAGGGCGAGGGACCCACCTTTCTCTATTCTTCGTGGTGATGAGGGGCAAGTGTGACGCTCTTCTGAAATGGCCTTTCAGTCAGAAGGTTTGTTTATCGCCCGTCTCTGTCTTGATTCTAGTTATGTTGTATTCACTCAAAACTTATAGTATATCTAAAAAGTATCAACAGCAAAATGTATTATGTAACAAAAGATTATCCTTTTTCTCCTTCTTGATGTAGGTGACTCTGATGCTGCTGGATCAGAATAACAGGGAGCATATTATTGACGCCTTCAGGCCCGACATAAGCTCCACCTCTTTTCAGCGACCAATCAGTGAGATGAACATAGCCAGTGGTTGCCCACTCTTCTGCCCACTGGCTAAACTGGCAGGCAAGAGTTCCTACCTTCGTGATGACACTATATTCATCAAGGCTATTGTAGACCTCACAGGTTTGTAGAGGCTGTGGAAGCCCCCTACACAAATGCATCAAATAACACAGACAAATATTCAGAAATTATGGCATAAGTTATATTATTATAATATGCATATATTTATTATTATAAGAATATCATAGACAATGTACAACCTTGTCTCCAAAAAAGTTGTGACGCTGCGTAAAATGCAAATAAAAACAATGCAGTGATGTGCAAATCATTTATCCCTATATTTGGTACAAAGACAACATATGAAATGTTGAAACTGAGAAATTGTATTGTTCTTGGAAAAATACATGCCCATTTTGAATTTGATGCCAGCAACACGTTTCAAAAAAGTTGGGACAAGGGCATGTTAACCACTGTGTTGCATCAACTCTTCTTTTAACAACACTCTGTAAGCGTTTGGGGACTAAGGAGACCAATTGCTTTAGTTTTGAAAGTGGAATGTTTTACCATTCTTGCTTGATATAGGATTGCAGTTGCTCAACAGTTCGGGGTCTCCGTTGCTGTATTTGTCACTTCATAATGCGCTAAATGTTTTCAGTAGGGGACATGTCTGGACTGCAGGCAGGTCAGTTTAGCATCCGGGCTCTTTTACTACAGAACTGTGCTGTTGTAATACGTGCAGAATGTGATTTGGCGTGGTCTTGCTGAAAATTAATGGTACCTTCACAGAAGTGCAAGTCACCCATGCCATGTGCACTAATGCACCCGCATACATCACAGATGCTGGCTTTTGCACTGTGCGCTGATAACAAGCCAGATGGTCCCTGTCCTCTTTAGTCTGGAGGATGCGGCATCCATGATTCCCGAAAAGAATCACAAATTTTGATTCGTCAGACCACCGGACAGTTTTCCACTTCGCCTCAGTCCATCTAAAATGAGCTCGGACCCAGAGAAGGTGCTGGCGTTTCTGGATGTTTATGTATGGCTTCTTATTTGCATGGTAGAGTTTTAACATGCATTTGTGGATGCAGCAACGTACTGTTCATAGACAATGGATTTCGGAAGTGTTTCTGAGCTCATGCAGTGATTTCCACTACAGAATCATGTCTCTTTTTAATGCAGTGCCGTCTGTGGGCCTGAAGATCTCGGCCCTGTCCCTTGCGTACAGAGATTACTCCAGATTCTCTGAATCTTTTAATGATGTTTACCGTAGATGAGATACCCAAACTCTTTGCAATTATACATTGTGATACGTTATTCTTAAATTGGGGGGAGTGGTGAACCCCTCCCCATCCTCACTTCTGACAGACCCATCCTCTCTGGAATGATCTTTTAATACCCAATAATGTTACTGATCTGTTGCCAGTTGACCAAATTAGTTGTGATATTCCACCAGGTTTAGTTTTTTGCATTACACAATTTTTTTGGTGCCTCTGTCCCAGCTTTTTTGAAACGTGTTGCTTGCATCAAATTCATCGTGAGCATGTATTTTCCAAGAAATGATAACATTTCTGAGTTTCAACATTGGATATGTTGTCTTGGTACTATTTTCTATTGAATATAGGGATTACATGATTTGCACATCATTGCATTGTTTTTCTTTACATTTTACACAGCATCCCAACTTCTTTGGAAACAAGGTTGTATATGTTGCTGGCTGAAGGAACTGGAATCTAGCGATTATTCCAGTTGGTCTAAACAGAATCTTTTAGGCCAAGTGTTGTTTTGGTCTACTAGAAGTTCAGTACTATGCAGAAAATGTTGACAAAAAGGAAATAACATTGTGTCACATTTTGGTCAGCAAATGAGCTTATGGCACACATCTTATGCTTTTGGCACATGTCCCATTAGTCATGTGTGAACATGTTTTTAAATGGCAAAACCAACCAATCTGCCTTAAAAAAAAAAAATTAAATCCAAGAACTCCGCCTTATGCTTCCTCATAAGTTACTTGATTGCATTATTTGATAGTAGTTATATACTCACTCCTCGAGGAGCAGTGGGCCTACCTACGTAGATAAGAGCATTCCAAAAACGGATCTTTCGTAATTAAAAGGCTGTTTGTGCTAAAAGCTTGTAGTAGAGTATGTACAAAAGAATTCACTACAAGGCTGATTATTAGAACTAAAATGTTTTAAACCAAGTTGAAGCAGTGTAAAGTTTTTTTTTTTTGTTTGTTTTGTTACCACGACTTTATTTTTTAAACCTTAAAAATATAACAAAGTATCCTTTCCTGCCAAATGTAAGTAAATGATATGCTGAGCTGCTATGCTGACCAAATTGACACCCATCATTTGGCTTCCATTCAAACAAGGATTATTTTGAGCATTGTACCTTTGGACTCCACAGCAAAAAATAATACCACAATTTCCTCTGTATACTTCTTCTGTCCAGTTCTGTTAGCCAGCTAGATTAACTCTGTGTGCATATATAAATGCGCGCATGTGTACAGTCGTGGCCAAAAGTTTTGAGAATGACACAAATATTAATTTTCACAGTCTGCCACCTCAATTTTTATGATGGCAATTTGCATATACTCCAGAATGTTATGAAGAGTGATTAGATTAATTCCCTCTTTGCCATGAAAATAAACTTAATCCCCAAAAAAGAAGGCTTCAAGACGCCCAAGAAAGTCCAGCAAGCGCCAGGATCGGGGCACCAACAGTGCAGAGCTTGCTCAGGAATGGCAGTAGGCAGGTGTGAGTGCATCTGCACGCACAGGGGGGCAAAGACTTTTAGAAGATGGCCTGGTGTCAAGAAGTGCAGCAAAGAAACCACTTCTCTCCAGGAAAAACATCAGGGACAGACTGATATTCTGCAAAAGGTACAGGGATTGGACTGCTGAGGACTGGGGTAAAGTCATTTTCTCTGACGAATCCCCTTTCCGATTGTTTGGGGCATCCGGAAAAAAGCTTGTCCGGAGAAGACAAGGTGAGCGCTACCATCAGTCCTGTGACATGCCAACAGTAAAGCATCTTGAGACCATTCATGTCTGGGGTTGCTTCTCAGCCAAGGGAGAGGGTCAACTCACAATTTTGCCTAAGAAGAGTACCAAAACATCCTCCGCGAGCAACTTCTCCCAAGCATTGATTATGCAAGAATGGGCTGCCATCAGTCAGGATGTGGCCCAGAAGTTAATTGACAGCATGCCAGGGCGGATTGCAGAGGTCTTGAAAAAGAAGGGTCAACACTGCAAATATTGACTCTTTGCATAAACTTAATGTAATTGTCAATAAAAGCCTTTGACACTTATGAAATGCTTGTAATTATACTTCAGTATACCATAGTGACATCTTACAGACATATCTAAAAACACTGAAGCAGCAGACATTGTGGAAATTAATTTGTCATTCTCAAAACTTTTGGCCACGACTGTACACCACATTATAGAGATGCTATATTAAATATATGGTTATAAAACAGTATAGATAAAAATGTCAAATGTGATATTAATTATATTATAATGTGATGGCCTAAGCTGAGGAAGCTCCTGCTCTTTTCAAATATGAAATGGATATTCCATTAAAAGGTTATTTAATACTGAGCTAGCTCATAAATAAGAAGCTGTTTTGTCAGCAATATTGAAGATGACAACGGAGTGTTTCTGAATGTCATACTTGTGACATAGGTTATCCTTATCTTTCTTGTGTAGAGTGGATGAGAAAAAATGAGGTAAATAATGCTTCATGTAATATTTGTAATCATCCAGAGCCAAACATTTGATAAAATTCCATTTATTACCTGCATTATTTTGTCTATAATGTGGACCATGAATATTTCTGTCACTATAGTTGTTTTTGTTGAAGGGCAGGTTACACAAATATAAACGAAGAACATTGTGCGCAGCATGTTATTAATAGAAAAACAGTTAAAGTTTAGATTTTGTTAACCAATATTTAACCAGCTAAGTCACTTAAACATTTCTGACTTTTGAGGACGACCTGGCCGAAGCTACTGAAAAACAACATAACGTAATCCAAGATATATATGAATGCAAGTAGCAAACTGAAAATATTAACCAAAGAATAGGCTTTAGGTATTACCATTGATCTTATAAATTGTTTTTGTATATTTTGTTTGTCTTAACCTCATTTCCAGTGTTGTGTGTTTTTATTGTTGTTATACAGGTCTCTGTTTTAGAAGAGACCTCAGTTGCAGTTGATTTCTCTGTATAAATGAAGGTAATTAAAAACAAGTGAGAACATCTATCTAAAAGTAATGTATGAATAAGTTGATGCCATTGAGTCTGGCATCAAGTGTGGTGGGAGGGCCAATTAACCAGGTTACAAAGATCACTGTGATGAGTGTTCAAAGAGGCGGAGATTACGAAGGTAGTGGCAAATCTAAAGGTTACTTTGCTGTGGTCATTTTTAGAAATGTATATTTAGCATGTGTGAAGAATGCCTTATTCCTGAACAAGAAACCAATTCTGGATTTTGGAATGCATGTGGGCAATGTGGGTATTGAATGAGAGTGAGCAGTCAAGCCAAATCCTAATATATTTATAGGTATGCACATTAATTCCAACTGAGTCCCAATCAGCGCAAAGATGTTTTTGGGGCAAGCATATAGCAGGAAGCTGGGAACAGTGTGTTTCTGTGAATAATACTTGCCACATCCAATTATTGAGAGTGTAATGGAAGAAAATGCCAAAATGACTGAAGAAGGGTAAATGTATTTAGTCCTGGAAAACTCACCTACACTCTCAGTAGAAAATGCTCCTTCAGCTGTTTCAATGAAGAATCATATTCAGTTTGAGGTTAGAGCCTGCATCTTGGATGGACAGATGAAATGTTTTAACAAGGAACATGAACAGGCCATGCATTTACATCCCTTTAAGCGCTTGTGTTCAGGTAAATCCTACATCGTACATTGTCTATATCTTAATGCATTATGTTTTTTTTTTCCTTAAATAAAGCAACAGGACTGAGTCATGTCAGTCTGACTTTATGTACCTCATTCAGTTTGTCAAAGTTTGTACATCCTCGAAAATGATGAACACAGTGACTGTGCAAAATAAGTAATTTTAATACTAAGATACACTATGCAAAGAAGTTGTGAGATTATATTATTTTAAAGTTATTGAATTTCTCAGAATTCTTAGAAATTCTGTTCAAAAGGTACCTCAGATTACACATTCATTGAGTTATTTTATGGATTGGATTCCTGGCTAAATCTATGTATTTGCATTCACAAAGATTTAACCTAACAAAACATGCAGGGGAACTAATGAAGAAGCTGAGATTCATGGTAATTTCGCATCTTTGTTAAAGAAGTTTACTCTTTTACAACTTTGAGTGGTTCATCAACACGAAAGTGCTAAACCATGTAACCCATGGTTTATTTCTTTAAGCAGCCATTACAATCTTAAGCTACATTTTCTCACTGATAGGTAAACATCTGTGCAAGTGATGGGGACATCCGAGCATGTTTTAAATGTTTCTAACATTGTTTTAACTTTTGTTGAGTGCTTGAGATATTCCCTATTTAAACCTTCTCACCGGTCTGTCAATCACTGCGTTGTCTTTTAGTCTCCACATACTCACTTCAGATATTAGCAGGACTATCTAATAGCTGGACTAGCTAATATTATGATTACGGTCTTTATTGGTAAGAGAAGTGGAGGAAACAAGTCATGTTTAAATTCTTGTCTTGTAAACTTTAGATGCAGGATTCTACAGTGCCCCCCCTTAGGTAACATTTGTGTGATAAAAAAACTATAATAATGGACCAGGGTTTTCCATGGCCCATAGACAGGTTTGGGAAACCCAGACATGGCAGCAGTTCAGCGGCTCCTCACTTAAGCCCAACCTACCTCCCAGTTAAAATAAAACCAGGCACCAACCCGATTCCCAGTGTCTACTCAAATTTTATGATATCCAACCCTGCATCATCCCAGCAACTTGGACAGGGGACAGCAGGTCAGGATGTCTTTGAAAGCACCTCACTCTGATTCTTATCACGCTGCCAGCCAGACCAGGACGTCCAGACCGGAATCCTCCCTTTCCACGAGGAAAATCAAGTGCCCAATCCGCCACAGTACATATTTGATTTCTAACCCTACAGACCCAGACAATGTTGGCATATTACACCACAGTTTGGGGGGGCTCTGGGTTCAGCAAGCATAATCTGTGATCATTGCCAGGCTTGCCAGCTCCAGTATCTCAGAAAGGCCGGCTTGTGTGCAGATTGGCATCTCGGAATGCAAAACTCGTCAGCCCTCATCACGGATCAGCAGACGAGGCCGCATTCCACTCCTATCAGCTAAATACAACAAGAAGCAGCTGCAGTGGACGTGCGATCACCAACACTGAACAACTAAGGAGTGGAAACATTGTCTGGTCTGAAGCCTGGCTCCGGTTGTCATGCTAAATGCAGAATCAGGGTTTGACATCAGCAGTATGAGTCCATGGAACAATTTAAAGGTAACAATGAGTCCATAAACCATTAGATGGTTTTGTTGTACTGATCTGGTGTCCGTTTTTCTGAGACACATCAAGTCACTTGATACTTATTAAGCAACTTGTTGACCAGGAGCATCTCTTCATGGTTTAAGTTTGCCATCTATCACATGGATCCTTCCAATAGAATAGTTTTCTTTAGTGTTTAGTTTATTGGCCTGCTAAGTATGCACACAGCATGAGTAGAGCTTTGTACCACTGGAACATAGCAATTGTGCTATGCCATTAAATCAGCATTGCCCAAAATCCCTGTATTAATCCCTGTAACATTTCTGAATCCTTGAAGAAGCCACGCACTGAGGAATTCAGGCTGTTTGAGAAAAGCGGTAGCCTGACTGTTATTCCTAAAAAAACTGGCCATTGACTGCAGCATATAATTCTGTTCCTTGTATAGCGGCATTGATGGTTTTTGGATTTCGCACTGTGGTCAAAAAATAATTATTTTCTACTCTCATTGGTAACTAAATCAAATAAATGTCTTATTTCATATCTTAATTCTAAATCCAACATTCACTCAGCTGACGTAAAGTTGCAAAATATTCAGGGAGAATACAGAGAAAAAATATTTAAGACATTTAAAAACCCATATTGCACAACACTAGTTTCTACACAACACAATGCAGGATAGGCAGGAAATGTGGAATAGGTGATGTAAATCCTTAGGGGGGAAAGTTTAACGCAATCCATTTTTTATTTCATTTTGTCAGCAATAGGTGACAGTTGTGTAATGGATGTGCAGACCTTCACTATCCTCTCTGTTAAAATGAACCCTTTTTGGAAACATTAATTGCGCCATTTTCTAAGTGCTGACAAAAAGGTAATACAGTCTTGTCTTCCTACCCAGTGACAAGCTGGGTGTCTTCTCAGGGCTACAATTACCACCACAGGACAGTTGCATCCATTTTTGGAAAACTGGCATCATACTGTCAGTGTACAACAGCAATAGCTTCAGTCACATTCATTAAACATGAAATTAAAAAGAGTTATTGTGGAAAGTAGCGACAAAGTTGAGCTTTTTTTCTATCATGTAGTGAAATCTGTTTGACTGAGTATAGCCATGCTCCCTCCCTCCACAGCATTTACTTTAGAGACTTATACACGTCCTCATTTCTTCCATCACAACATCACAAATGTGATTGTACAACATAAAAAACGTGAAGGAATATACAACCCCGTTTCCAAAAAGGATGGGACGCTGTGTAAAATGTAAAGATAAACAGAATGCGATTATGAGCAAATAATTTAAAGCCTATGCTCAATAGAAAATATTACAAAGACAAAATATCAAATGTTGAAACTGAGACAGTTCAACATTCGTTTTTTGAAAAATATATGTCCACTTTGAATTTGATGCCAGCAGAAGTGAGGATGGGTGGGTCAGAAATGAGAATTTTACCACTGTGAAAGACTGCATGGGCAAATTGAGAAACATCTCACAATTGTTGCACTATGTAAAATTGCAAAGAGTTTGGAGATCTCATCTACAGTACATAATGGCATTAAAAGATTCAGAGAATCTGGAGAAATCTCTGTATGCAAGGGACTAGGCCGAAAATCAATATTGGATGGCCGTGATATTCAGGCCCTCAGGCGGCACTGCATTAAAAATAGAAACAATTCTGTAGTGGAAATGCATGGGCTCAGGAACACTTCTGAAAACCAATGTCTGTGAACACAGTACGTCGCTGCATCCACAAATGCAAGTTAAAACACTACCATGCAAAGAAGAAACCATATGTAAACAAGATACTGAACCACTGCCGCTTTTTTTGGGCCCGAGCTCATTTAAGATGGACTAAGGCGAAGTTGGAAACTGTCCTGTAGTCTGAAGAATCAAAATGTTTAACTATTTTCGGGAATCATGGACGCCGTGTCCTCCAGACTAAAGAGGAGAGGGACCATCCGGCTTCTTATCAGCACACAGTTCAAAAGCCAGCATCCATGATGGTATTGGTGTGCATTAGTGCACATGGCAAGGCCTTGCTTATTTCTGCACGACAATGCCAAACCACATTCTGCACATATTACAACAGCATGGCTCCGTAGTAAGAGTCTGGGTGCTAAACTGGCCTGCCTGCAGTCCAAACCTGTCACCAATTGAAAACATTTGGCGTAATATGAAACGAAAAATCGGACCCCAAACAGCTGAAAACCTATATCAAACAAGAATGGGAATACATTTCACTTTCAAAACTACAGCAATTGGTCTCTTCATTTCCCAAACACATACAGAGTATTGTTAAAAGAAGAGGTGATGCAACACAGTGGTTAACATGCCCGTCTCAACTTTTTCGAAACATATTGCTGGCCTCAAATTTAAAATGTGTTTTTCCAAAAACAATAACATTTCTCAGTTTCAACATTTGATATGTTGTCTCCATACTATTTTCAAATACATATAGGGATTAATTATTTGCACATCATTGCATTCTGTTTTTATTTGCATTTTACGCAGCGTCCCAACTTTTTTGGAAACGGAGTTCTATTATATATATAAATATATATATATATATATATAAACACTTGTGCATACATGCACATATACATCAAATGGCTTAAAAACCAAAGACAACACACGAAATATTGGTTGATCAACCGTCCATCTCTTCTTGCAGTGGACACATTTTCAGTCATTTTCTTTTGAAGTCATCTACCATGTCTCTTTAGTTCATTGATTGGAAACATGATGGTTATAACCAGTGAACGTCACTTCCCCATAAACTGGCAGAATTCCCCTGGAGTGTATCTTCACCTTAGAGGAAACTTACCCTGCTGGCATTACCTTCAAAAATGACATTTATGAGAGCACTGTAAAATGTTCCAATTGCCTCTTTGTGTGTAACTCCAACATGTCTTTGGCGGTTAGTGATGTCTCATGTACTACATTGTGAGCAGCCAAACACATTGAGTGCCAGTCTGATCTGCTCGCAATGAAGATCTTGTTGGTGCATCATCAACTTAAAGGGTTTCTCCAGATTACACTGCCTCGGGTGTTCAGGGTTTCCCATTGTTGGAGGTGCTGCTCGTGGTGCGGCCCAGCCAGGAGAGGAGGTTGCGCGGGCGGGGAGGGCGGGTGTTTGTCTGGGCCATGCGGACCATGCGTGGTGAGCGCCACACCTTGATGGTGGAGTCATCGCTGGCGGAGAGCAGCAGCTCCTGGTCGGCTGAACTAAAAGCCACCGAGTTCACCACGTCGTCGTGCTGCAGCTTCGCCAGGCAGATGTTGTAGTGGCGGTCCCAGATGTAACCGTGTTTGTCCTCTGCACCACTAGGGGGAGGCAGAGAGAGCTCTGCTGAATTAATAGCAAATCAGGTCTATCATTTCTCTTTAAATGGATATAAAAAAAATCTATTTCTGTTTGTATTTCTACCCCCTTTTCCTCTGATATACAATTTGTAATTAATGCCTTGATTCATCGACACATCCATGTGGTCAATCTAAGCGTCTCCCAAAGCACATCTGATGCCGTTCTGGTTCTGCTCGCTCCGGAAGGACTGCACTCAAGCCACCACAAGGAGTCACTAGAGTGCAACCAAATGAGAAAACTAACCCTTCATAACCGGATTGTAATGGCCTTGCACTGCCCTCCATGAGACCCCTGGGCTAATCTGCAAGAAGGCAATTACTTTACTGCTGTGCCATTCACGGGCCGTTATCAACATTTTTATGATTTGCAATTTGTGATTACAGACTCTTAGCAGCAACTCCCAGTGGGCTGAGGAGAGTAGAACATCAGGACATTCTCACAGACACATCCCGTCAAACCAGGCCGCTGCTTATCATACTGCTCACTAGGGATGCAATGGTACAGTGGGGCCACGGTTCGGTCTGTACTGCGGTTTGTGGGTCACGGTAATGGTACGGTTTCGGTATGAATAATGTCATCACGTTTTTCCACTTGGAGTAGGTGACAATGGCAAAGCAATGCTTGCAGTCTTCTTACCCTTGTCATCGTATTGAACGCTGAATCCAAAATGTTCCCACGCAGCAATTTGAAATACGGTTCTGCCTCTTCAAATTAGCTAATCTCTGTCTAGCTAGCGCTCACCACTGGCACGTTGGAGCTGAGAGAATAATTGTTAAGTTTCCCCTCTCTTCATGTGGCCAGGATGTACGCAGGTCCTTAAAGTCTTACATTAATTTATCTAAATAAAAGGCCTTAAAGTCTTATTTCATCTTTTTAAAGGTCTTAAAGTTTTAAGTACTGTTAGTATTGTGAAGAGGCGTTGCAAAAGAATGTGTGGTCTGTGAGCGTGCTTTAGTTCTGGTCGCGCGCAGTGAGAAACCACGATTTCAGTCAGAATGTTAGATGTCAGCCAGACACTCGTGACAGTTGGCTGCTTTTCTCCCAACACGGCTGTTCATGAGGTAGATAGCTAGCTAGCTAGCTAGTACCACGCTAGGTAATTTAGCTAGCTACATAGTGGACATTGGCTGTTAAACATCCCGCAGGTACCATGGGAAAGTGCAAATTCAATCAGAAGTTGTTGGACAACAGCAACTTTGCGTTGTTTAAAACTTGGCACATTTATGGGAATTAAGTCTGTGGAATCCCATTACGAAGTGTGAGAAACACAAAAACGCAGTGAAAAGCCTCCAAGAAACGCCTGGCGTTCCTCAGTTTTATTTGGTTGACAGTCCCGCGAAGTACAGCCAGTAACGTTATTGTTAGCAGTAGGCTTACTGCTCTAACAACAGTGGGTACTTCGGTCGAATTGGTGTCCTTATGGATTTTTTGTTTGAGGTGTTGTTGTGAAATTGGTCTTAAATTGAATTCATAATGGCATTAAAAAAAGTCTTAAATTTAACTTCCTGAAACCTGCAGATACCCTGTGGGGTGCCTTTAGGGAGGTTTCCTACATCCATTGGTTGTTTAAGAGGGAGGGGATTGCGATCACTGCAACTGCCACATTTTGAGACTTTCCAGTGGAGTAAAGTTTGTCAGCCCTCAGGAGCCCCCTAATGGCCTGGGGCCCCAAGAATTTGCCTGCCTTACCTGTTTACAAGCTACGCGTCTGGTTCTGTGGATCTGAATCTACAACGTGCGTGTAGTCTGCAGCGCAATAAGCACCTTTTGGAAATTCTAGGAAAATAACCGGCATATCTTAACTCCGCGGTTCACGTGTGCGTAGTGAACCGTAGGGGGCGTACCGAACGATGCAGTAACATTCCGTGTACCGTTGCATCCCAATTGCTCACTCAGTTAGCGCAGGTGCACCTACAGCTGAAGACAATCACCTCCTGGAGCCCAACCTACAACAAGGAGTGACTACAGCGAGACATCACAAGGTAACCCTTGTTGGCCATTCCTCCCTCCAACCTAAGTTTCTAGTACATTTTGCTCATCAAAATTGTATGCTGAACAGGATTAGGGTATTATCAAATCTGAGATCTGCATAATAGAATGACATGTCCCTATTAGTATCTGATAGTCTAATAACATTTCACAGACATCATTCAAAAGGAATCCAAAATTCTTTATGATTAACATAACCATAGTGCCATACTGCCTGTATTTGTTAGGATTAATCTTTTATAAAATGAAGTGCTGTGATATTTTGGATGAAGGACTGCTGACATACAGTGCGCTCTGTCATTATTGGGAAAATGTTTTCTTTGGCTGTATACTATAAAAGTTTGGACTTGAAATCTAACATTTACTATAAGATTAAAGTATAGATTCTCAGCTTTTGTACATCACCATTAAGAAATAACAACACTTGTTCTATATTTCCCCCTTATTTCAGGGTACCAAATGTATTGGGATAGATCAATGATGTCCTATATAAGCATTTGTATTTTTAATCACAGGCTTTGCATGAAATAACCCATTGACTCCACTAGATTATCTTTTCTGAGGATGTTCTGCCAGACATGTACTGCAGCAATCGTCTGTTTTAATTTGTTTTGAGGTATTTTTTCCTTACATTTTATCTTGCGCAATTCAATTGGATTATAAACATTACACATTTTAGTCCTGAAAAATGTGCGTGTTGCTATGGCAGTATGTTGGTTGTTTTTCCCCCCACTTGATTGTACTTTAACAGACAAGATGTTTCTGTTTATTTCAGAATTTGTTCTGCTACTGCTGTCAGCAGTTATATCATCAATAAAGAAAAAGTGTGCAAGTTGACAGCCATATGCGCCCAACCCATAATGACCCCTCCACCATATTTCACAGATGAGGCATTATGCTGCGGATCTTGTACCGTTCCATCACTATGGTACAATCTCTGTCTCATTCAGAGGAGGCCTGGGTAAGGCCAAAATGTGGAAGTATGAAAACGTTGATTAATTACTTTACAAAAGTGCTTTCAGATACAACTGTCAAATGTCAAAACTTTCCTCCAAATCAGTGTTATTTGGATTGTATTTCATGATAATCCAAGACATCACTGTCCTATATTGTTCTGAATTCAAAAACAATCCCCCTCTAAGTACCTGGCCACAAAGTCTCTGCTGACATCCAGGAAGATAAAGAAGCACTCGTCGTTGGGTGTGAAAGCTCGGTGGGCCCTGAGACTCCGCCTCTCCTCCCGTAGAGTCTTCAGGTCAATGACATGCAAGTCGATCTCCTCTGCAATGGGGGGCGGAGACATGGGGTCGGAGATCACGCAGCCAGTCGGCCATGCCCGACTGTTTACATACAGATACCTGGACAGACAGACAGAGAGGCATGGGGGTCTTCAACGTTTTTTGTGCACGAGAGCTACTTCAAAAAATGAAATTTTGCAAACTACTTTTCTAGTGCTTTACATTTGCACACTTCTTTCCCCGGAAACTTTTCCCTAGGTCCTTACTGTACAAGAGAAAGTACTGCACTATGTTTTCTGTCAATATACCTGGTCAAAAGTGTTCAAAGCAACTCTAAAGAGTGGTCTATAAAGTTTGTCATGATTGCCTTACCCAAATTCTGCTGAACATTTTTCCAAATGAAGTTTTAAATAATATTTTTACTGGTTTAGGATTCTTTTTTTTTATTTCAATCTATGAATATTGCATATCAAATTTGACCCTTTAATTGATCTTCTAGTGAAAGAGGAATGTGCAGGTCTTTGATGAATCTGTAGTTTACTGCTGCTTTCCATATAAAATATGTACTTAAAAATGATAGATACATGATATACTCCTACAAGGTAAGAAAACTTTGCAGTTGGTTTTGGGGAAAGTGAAAAGTGGATAGACTCCTAACTGCTACACTGGTGTGTATGTAAAGCACCTACCTTGTGCAGTTGCTGTAAAATTGCATCTGAAGTACATTTTTCTCAGATCCATGTGTAAACAATAGAAAATACCAGGAATAATAGATTTAAAATGTTTTTTTGAACACTAAAAACATTCACTTAGCTTTGTACAGCATTCACTAAGCTTTGAAATGCTGTAACAGTAGCGTTAGCGGAAGTTCCAGGCTTCTTGTCAATAAAATGTTTTAGCCTATTCCTCATACTGACTTTGTTTAGCATGTAAAGTACATACAGATATCCAGCTTAATTATTTGACTCCATCCCCTCACCTATATTCAAAAGAATTTGACTGCCCTACTAGCAGGTAAAATTGCTACGCTGAGGTAAGCACACACACACAAGCCCGGTGTGTGTCCTATCTGCTGATATTGAAACAAACACGCCACGCAGACAGGGCAACATTCTGAAAATGATTTCTCCAGGTACTCAGTGAAGAGGGGTGGCATTATTCAAGTTTTGAGATTTTGCCAGAACATGTGAACATGGGAACATGTGAAAACTGCGTATACTTCAGAATTGCATAAGCTACCAGTAGCTCGCGTTCACAGAAGAGCTATCAGAGGCAGGCAATGCAACCAAGTTATCCAGCCACTTCACACTGCGGCCCTCACCTGTGATCTGGAGAAAGGCCCATCCCGATGATGTGGCCGTGGATGTCGATCACATGGTCCAGAGAATCAAAGAATTCGTCTGCACTGCGCTCCTCCCCTAGAACAGGCCCGGATGTGGTCATCTGGTCAGGCATGATCCGCTTAATACCTATCTGGTGGGGGGAATAGGTAAGGCTACCAGTGGTAAAGAGCAGGTAGGTCTTGTCCTCTTCTTCCCCAGGGGCAGAAGAGAGCATGTTGGGGTCTGGGGCCTTTGTGTGGGCTTTGCCCATGTGCTGTGCCCATCTGGTCTCCAGCTTCCTGGCCTCTGAGTCTACGCTATGCCGACCCTGAGGGCACCAGAGGGAGGAAGGACGAGGGTCAGTCAAAATTTTGGCAAAATCTCTTCATTTCATGCCGGCTTCCTCCACTGTATCAAACCACCTTTCAGAGTGCTCACCTGTATGACGTGCTCCAGCCCAGTGGGGAGATGAGGCGGGTGGGCTGCCAACAGGCCTTGTGGTGTAACCTCCCTCCGGCGCTCTTCCTTCTCCTCCTCCTCCTCCTCCTCCTCTTCGTCACTATCAGTAGTGCCCAGGTCAAACAGTAAGGGCTGGTGGCTCTGCGTCTGGCTCTGAGACTGGGCCCTGGCCTGGGACTGGGCCTCATAGTCTAGCAGCAGGTCTGGGGAGTCGTGGCGCTGACAATGGGCCACCATCACTGTACGAATAGTGCTGGCATTAATGTTCTGGATCTTAAAGAGTCGTTTGACCACGTTAACATTCTCCGACTCCACGTCCTGGAGAGGAGAGAGGACATGTATCGTGTGAACACACACAGCAGAGTAAATGGCTTGTGATGAGCTCTGTTTTGAAAACCACTGGTCTGAAAATATACAAAAACTCTGAAGAGGTCATCTTCAATGAAGGAGACAACCAGCCCATCCCATTCAGCACTCTAAAGTGTCACTCATTTGGTCACATCAGTTATGTTTCTGTGCTCTGGAATGATTTAATGAGGATACAAATAAATAAACTAAATAACAGTGCAGCAAAAAAATATTATAATTCAGTGAGTAAAAACATTTTCCTTCAACACTTGCCTCGAAACTGCTATTTTACAAACAAATGACCCAAATAATAAAAGTAATTATTAGGCTTTGCTTCATGGCAGCCTCTATGTTCTCTCACTCCCCATGAGGCTACTGGCTTCTACTTCCTAGGGTAGTGCAAAACCTATCCGTACACCAGCAAGGCGACCGGTGTCAACCAAAACCTACCCGTACACCAGCACATCGACCGGCGTCAACCAAAACCTACCCGTACACCAGCACATAGACCGGCGTCAACCAAAACCTACCCGTACACCAGCACGTCGACCGGCGTTAACCAAAACCTACCCGTACACCAGCACGTCGACCGGCGTCAACCAAAACCTACCCGTACACCAGCACATCAACCGGCGTTAACGAAATCCACAAGTCAAAGCAACCAAGATTTGTGACAAAATATAAAATTACATCCTACAATTGACCAACTCAGTTTGACCCACTCTAAATGTGTAACTATGTAAAGGCAAATAGTCCTAGAACGATTTAGTCCTCTACTATCCACACTAAGTATAATCGTGTATGGCACCAACCTGAAAGGCTTTGTTAAGCCAAAGCACAGAGCAGGAGGTCATGTTGCCAATCCAGTGCAGGTTGCCAGAGATGAGGTGGGTTTCATTAAGCCAGCAGCCAAACACATCGTAGGGCTTGTTCCTTACACGGGACAGAAGGCTGTAGTTCTCTATGGAAGAGAGCACATGCATGGTAATCTATGCTAGCCACATCCAATACTGATCAATTAGAATATGGCACAAGCAAATATGATTGTTGGGTCTTAGAAAAGCTATTAAAGAAAATATAGATAATTTTTCATTAATACAGGAAGTCCTACTTTATATGATGTTGCATCAGTTCTATATTGTGTAGCGGTGATATTTGTATTTTTACCAATGCAATTGTACCACTAAGATTGTTTTATGGTTTGGTGTCAGAGCAAATTAGTCATTTTTAAAGGCAGATTTTGAGCTAAGAAAAAGATAACAGCTTTAAACTGTATAACTGATAAGGTATGAACCTTCATGTCACATTTTTAAAAACAAAAAATATGAAAATAAATGGATGAGATAGATATTTTACTACAGAAGTAACATTTTTTACACAGCTTTACAATTTCCTTTCGAAAAATTATCCTTTCAAAATGATGGGACTAGGACTGCAACTAACAACTATCTTGATAATCGATTAATCTGTCGATTACTACTTAAATTAATCGGATTGAAAAAAATACATCATTACCATAATTAAATGTTTTTTATTTAAAATAGAATTTGTCAGCGTTTTCCCTCATCCTTTTACAATGTCTTCATTAAAACAACTGTAGGCAGTAGCTATAAAACAAATAAAAATGTGTAAAAACTAAAGGGTTGTCATAATATTTTCAAGACTGTTGGAAAAGCATTCCAGGGTACTACATGAAGCTTTTGACTATTTTTATTTTTTTTTTTTTTACTTTTGGCTGATACTGTAAATGTTAAT
The DNA here is from genome assembly GCA_016801175.1 of Esox masquinongy. Classification (NCBI taxonomy): domain Eukaryota; kingdom Metazoa; phylum Chordata; class Actinopteri; order Esociformes; family Esocidae; genus Esox; species Esox masquinongy. Next base: position 2,063 of record JACXGI010014181.1, on the reverse strand, counting down.
GCAAATTGTAATGCTTTCAAATACCTCAATGTTTCTCTTGTGAAGAAATAAAGAACTCACCAAATTTGACACTAATGGGTTAATTCATCAGTAACGTTGTGAATGCTTTGCTAGCCGGAGCTGCTCAACTATACATAAACTCGTGCTTAAGTGTTTCACCGGTTTGGTGGAACAGTTGAGCATATGAGGCTGAGTTAACTTTAATGTTAACTCAGCCATGCATTCAAGATTATCTATTTCTCAATAAAAAATGTTACTCCATGAATACAAACTAAAATGAATGACGAATTTGTATTAACTTACCGTACTGAGCCCTCTTCATCTTTTGTCATCAAGGCTACAACGTGTTTTCTCCTTAAATGCTCATGCATTACAGTCATGCTCCCGTGCCATGAGAGCTCTGCTTTGCAAATTTTGCAATAAAGTTTTTTGACACATTTTTTCAACATAAAGTGGTCCTATAGTTTTGACGTTTTTGGTCGTATGCAACTCCCCTTCGGTGTATCCTCCGCCATCTCAGCCTCCGCTATCATTCAAAATGTATTTTTTTTCTGCGTCTTATCGATGACATTTGTTGCCAATAACTTTTATTATCGACATTATCAATTTTTATCGATTAGTTGTTGCAGCCCTAATGGAAACAAATACTGCGTCAGATACTATGGGGCTCCCATGCTCCGTCTCCCTTTTCTTAGATTCTGGTTTTCCTATTTTATTGCCAGTGGTCTGAAATGGATTTGAGTTCCGTCATTAGCTTACCTTCATTAAATATTCGATGAAAGTGGCCAATGAAAATACAAAGAAAAGGATAATAAAAGGAAAACAAAGATGTAGAGAAAAGTGAGAAACAAAGTGTGTGTCCTACCAAGGCTGATGACGGCGATCTCCCCAGAGGAGGCGTGATGAGGGCCCACGTAAACTCCAGACACCAGTAGCAGGGTGTCATCAGCGTTGAACTGGGAAAATTGAGTGTAACCCCAGTTGAAATGGCGCATACTGGAGCTATGCACCATGGCAATGGTGCCATCGGGTCGCTCTGTGTCCCAAAGCTGACCACCGCAGACATGACGGAATAAGAACATAAAAATGGGAGATTAAATGTCAAGTTAAGAGCTATAATGAACATGTAGAATTGTGATCATATATACTGACAGATATCCAACAAAAAAAGTGTCTGTAGAGTAATACACAATAAAAAATACAATTACATTGGAGCCATCATATTTATGAACTTTTACTATAACATTTTACTATATATTTTACTATATTACAGTGGATAAAAAGTCTACACACCCCTGTTAAAATGCCAGGTTTTTGTGATGTAAAAGAATGAGACAAAGATAAATCTTGTCAAAACATTTTCCACTTTTAATGTGACCTATAATGTGAACAATTCAATTGAAAAACAAACTGAAATCTTCGAGGGGGGAAAATGAAAAATAAAAACCTTACAATAACCTGGTTGCATAAGTGCACACCCTTAAACTAATACTTTGTTGAAGCACCTTTTGATTTTATTACAGCACTCAGTCTTTTTGGGTAGAGCTCTATTAGCATGGCACATCTTGACGTGGCAATATTTGCCCACTCTTCTTTGCAAAAGCGCTCCAAATCTGTCCGATTGCGAGGACATCTCCTGTGCACAGCCCTCTTCAGATCACCCCACAGATGTTCAATTGGATTCAGATCTGGGCTCTGGCTGGGCCATTCCAAAATGTTACTCTTCTTCTGGTGAAACCATGCTTTTGTGGATTTGGATGTGTGCTTTGGGTCGTTGTCGTGCTGAAAGGTGAACTTCCTCTTCATCTTCAGCTTTCTAACGGACGCCTGAAGGTTTTGTGCCAAAATTGCCTGGTATTTGGATCTGTTCATAATTCCCTCCACCCTGACTAAGGCCCTGGTTCCAGCTGAAGAAAAACAGCCCCAAAGCATGATGCTGCCACCACCATGCTTCACTGTGGGTATGGTGTTCTTTGGGTGATGTGCAGTGTTGTTTTTGCGCCAAACATACCTTTTGGAATTATGGCCAAAAAGTTCAACCTTGGTTTCATCAGACCATAACA
>JACXGI010014180.1:0-11065 GCA_016801175.1 Esox masquinongy | reverse complement strand
GTGCTCAGCGTCATATTCAGAGGTTGTCTTTGGGAAATAGACATATGAGTGCTGCCAGCATTGCTGCAGAGGTTGAAGGGGTGGGGGGTCAGCCTGCCAGTGCTCAGACCATATGCCGCACACTGCATCAAATTGGTCTGCATGGCTGTTGTCCCAGAAGGAAGCCTCTTCTAAAGATGATGCAAAAGCCCGCAAACAGTTTGCTGAAGACAAGCAGACTAAGGACATGGATTACTGGAACCATGTCCTGTGGTCTGATGAGACCAAGATAAACTTATTTGGTTCAGATGGTGTCAAGCGTGTGTGGCGGCAACCAGGGGAGGAGTACAAAGACAAGTGTGTCTTGCCTATAGTCAAGCATGGTGGTGGGAGTGTCATGCATGAGTGCTGCCGGCACTGGGGAGATACAGTTCATTGAGGGAACCATGAATGCCAACATGTACTGTGATATACTGAAGCAGAGCATGATCCCCTGCCTTTGGAGACTGGGCCGCAGGGGAATATTCCAACATGATAACGACCCCAAACACACCTCCAAGATGACCACTGCCTTGCTAAAGAAGCTGAGGGTAAAGGTGATGGACTGGCCAAGCATGTCTTCAGACCTAAACCCTATTGAGCATCTGTGGGGCATCCTCAAACGGAAGGTGGAGGAGCGCAAGGTCTCTAACATCCACCAGCTCTATGATGTCGTCATGCAGGAGTGGAAGAGGACTCCAGTGGCGACCTGTGAAGCTCTGGTGAACTCCATGCCCAAGAGGGTTAAGGCAGTGCTGGAAAATAATGATGACCACACAAAATATTGACACTTTGGGCCCAATTTGGACATTTTCACTTAGGGGTGTACTCACTTTTGTTGCCAGCAGTTTAGACATTAATGGCTGTGTGTTGTGTTATTTTGAGGGGACAGCAAATTTACACTCTTATACAAGCTGTACACTCACTACTTTACATTGTAGCAAAGTGTCATTTCTTCAGTGTTGTCACATGAAAAGATATAATCAAATATTTACAAAAATGTGAGGGGTGTACTCACTTTTGTGAGATACTGTATGTATAACAGTGAAATACAATTCATACTCTGGATTGAAAATGCAACCTTAAACTTACCTCACAAAATGGGAGTTGGTATGATTAGAAATGAAAAACCACACCGCTCAATCACTAACTCCTTAACATATCCACTCATTTTATTTCTACATGTAACGATCCCAGCCGAACGGGGTTGTCTTTGTGGGTTATTGTTATGTGTTATGTTCCTGTCCGTCCGTGTGTTTTTGGTGTTTGTTGTTTAGCTTATATGTTCTGTATATTTCCAGCATACAGCGCTCGGTTTTGTTTTAAATTGCATTAAAACCTCCTCAGTTGCTCCTGCATTTGCTTCCGCCTCCCACCCTTCAAACATGACACTACACACCAACTCTCCCCTATTCTGACTATTCTGTAGCTTTCCCCCTCTAGCTGAAACAGATATAAATGTGAAATCTATACTGTATCTATTATAGTGTTTATTTCTAAAACATTGATTACTATATACAGTATATGAAGTTTTCTAAGGCTGTGAATTTCCATTTTTGGACTATTTTCCTGTTCTTGAGTGGGCCTGTTACTGTAGACATTAAATAATTCAATAATCTCCAAAATGCACACAGAGATATACGTATGTTATTCATAGGTTTGTGTAACTGAGTAGAAAAACTACAAAAACAAATTCTCAATTAACATTGATAGTGGATGCGTAGCTGATCTTGTGAAGTCTGACCATTGCATGCAAATTATTCTTTACAGACTCTGAAACTTTGCAAGTCATGCTGTTAGATAAGCTGCCAGTAGTATGCTGTTTATCATAGAAGTAGCACGGACATCACTATCACTGTCAACAGTGCCTGGCTACCAGCCCAATGCCCACAGCTAGTCGTAAATCCAATGGACAACCAGTCAGTTTGAATGATAACTGAGCAAATCCAACAAACTACCAGCTGAACTGGGTAGCAACGCTAGAACTAGTGTCGGAACTGTTACCTATTGGAATGATGAAATAGTATGAATGTGTTCATACAAGCAGCGAGCTTAATGAAAATATGTCAGTCATAGTTTTAATATAATGTTGGTAAACTGTTGTAGAAAAGCAAATGTACAGGTTTTGGTAAAAGACTGTGGTCATACAAAGGGTTTGTTGAAAAAAGCATTGTGATTTTTAACCATGTTCTATGCCATACTAGAAAAGCTTTTGTACAGTGGGAGGACTATCAAGCAACATAGAATATTTGTTTACAGTTCCCGAGAAATCACTGTTCCAATAGCCTAACTTGGGCAATCAACTTGATCTCCAAAAAGCATTATTTTCTCTTGCTTTTAGCCTTACAATTGATTTGCAACAATGGCTGTTTGTGCAGACGTTGCTGTTTGGCTCCCCGGCAGTTAAATCTTTGCTTCAATTTTGAATAGCATTCTCCATGGTACCCACCAATATGGTTGTGTCAGGCTGAGAGAAGTTTTTCTGATATCGGTGAAAGTCATGGATTTGCATACTGTTTATGGATACAAAGACAAAGCAAAGCGAAATGCGTCTGTTTACTGTTTACTTTTTCTTAAGTATGCAGGGAACTCAGCTGTGTATCTAGGTTACATTGGCCGTTGAATCAAATCATCAGGGTCATGATTACTTTAAATGGTCCAGGGGTGGGTTGTTGGGTAGCCCATTGTGTAAGTCTGCTTGATGACCTGCCATTACATGATTTGATTACCACACCCTCTTATTTACTACACCCTCTGGTTTACCACACCCTCTGATTTACCACACCCTCTTGATTATCACACCCTCTGGTTTACCACACCCTCTGATTTACCACACCCTCTTGATTATCACACCCTCTGGTTTACCACACCCTCTGGTTTACCACACCCTCTTGATTACCACACCCTCTTCATTATCACACCCTCTTCATTATCACACCCTCTTGTTTACCACATCCTCTGGTTTACCGCACCCTCTTGATTACCATGCCCTCTGGTTTACCACACCCTCTGGTTTACTTTAAATGGTCCAGGGGTAGGTTGTTGGATAGCCCATTGTGTAAGTCTGCTTGATGACCTGTCATCACATGACGTTGATTACCACACCCTCTTGTTTACTACACCCTCTTGTTTCCCACACCCTCTGGTTTACCACACCCTCTGTTTTACCACACCCTCTTGATTATCACACCCTCTGGTTTACCACACCCTCTTGTTTACCACACCCTCTTGATTACCACACCCTCTGGTTTCCCACACCCTTTTGTTTACCATACCCTCTTGTGTGCAATTACTTCCGTCTCGGACAGAAACACCAGGGGGCCCGGGAAGAAGCTGGGTTTCCATCCAAGCAATAATAACCAAATCAAAATCATTATTTTACATTAAGAACCCCCAAACAAGGAGAAAGAAAGACATACAGTACAGTATTTTAAGAAAGTGTATTTTTGAAGGTTTATGAAGTGAGAATACTGGAGGAGAGAAATAATGAAAAAAGAGAAAGATTAATTAAGAGACCTGAGATAGAGAAAAAATATATAGAAAACACTAAGCCACTAAGGGAAAAGAGAGAGGGTGAGAGGATAAAAGGAAATAGAGAGAGTTAGAACAGTATGACAGCTATAGATAGAAAGGAGAAGGAAAGAATTGGTGAAAAGGCAAAAGAGAAAGGAGGAAATAGAGGATAGCGAGAAAGGTAGAGAAAGTGAATGAGAAAGAAAGGGGTATAGAAAATGAGAGTGATTAAGTGGAAAGATATTGAGAAAGATAAGAAACAGGAGAAAAGAGAGGACTAAAGAGGTGAAGTCACAAAAACCATAGTATGTTATGGTACTCACATAATTTAGCATTAACTACTCGCTACATAATGGAAGAACATGGTTTAGGTACACTTTTAAAGGGTGAGTTTTTACTCACTGATGTAGCAACACAGTGTGGTCCACGACATAGTAACTTGTAGTCATGATCTGGTTTGTATATATTTGGAACTAACACACCACTGACAACATCATTTAGAGAAATCATTTAGCACAGAAATACTATCTAGCTATAAGCCATAAACCCTACAGTTGTGTTTGCCTCATTCTGTTCCACTAGAATATTGAAATGTATCTGCTTCAGAGTTCCCTAATCCGTAGTTGGAATTCACTTTGGATTTTTAACTCACCTGCTTTGGACCGGCTTTTTAGTTCGCTGCAACAGAACTTACTGGACTTAACGGCGTGAAGCTTCGGTAGGCTCCCAAACAGCACACACTTCTTAAACTTGAAGTCTTCACCTACACTAAACAAAAAAATGCCTTTTTTTGTTCAGAATATCCGCGACAGCTGGTCTGTTCCAACGAGCATTCCACTTCTTCAGAGATGATTCTTTCACCTGAAGCCTGCAGATGGCAGAACTCCACAAGTCAAATTGTGATTGGTTGATTTTACTGCTCCTCTAATACGGTTATATTGCACATGCCTTCCAGATCCCAAAGACCAAACAATCGTTTGAGCTGCCTATGTTTTTATACCAAGAGACAAATAAAAGTCATCAGACAAACAGATGTTTATTTTGTCATAACCAATTGTGTCTACAGCCCTCATTGCAACCCTTTTGACAGATTCAGGAGAGTTTGACATTGAGATCTCCTCAGACATCCTCGCCACGATGTGGGAATGTTAAGGGAACAAGGCTGCAGGAGTCGTTCAGACTTCTCATAAATTCACTGATGTGTATTACTTCTTGATTTTTAACAATATGATAAAAGGAATTAGGTATGGATATAATTTTGTGTATATAGTTGCCTAGATGGTCACATTTGATGATAGTACTGGTGGCACTCGGTTTTTGCATACTGTGCAAATTGAGCGCACGCAACATTGTATAATATAGTTGAAATTGACAGGTCAGACAAAACGCTTGTCGTGTCAAATAATGTTCTTTTTAAACATTTTAATTTTGACACGGCGCGCGCCAAACGGCCTTCTATTGCTATCTATGTCAGCTAGACACTGTTTGACAACATGGCCATGTCTGTAAGACCCAAACCCCTGCAGAGCGAATAGCTTCTTTACACTAATCCCCCTCTCTCTTCTCCTCTCTGTTGTCTCTTTTTCTGTAGATAATCCAAGACAGAATAAATTCACACATATCCAGGAACAAGTTGATGTGGAATTCATTGCCTGGTGGACTATACGTTCTGCCTCAGTTCTCCACCGACGCGGCAGTGTTCCCCTTTTATTATTCCTCGCTGGGTGAGTTGCAGCCAGTTAATGACCTGATATTATGACGTGCGTAAATTTGACTCCTGTTCTATGCGTGGGAGCTGTTGACACACAACCACTAGCAGTCAAACCTCTGCTTTGTCCTTTAGGCTTTTCAACTCAGTGACTTAATAAGAACGTAATTCTTCTCACTCAGGACCAGTTCATTGTGGAAGATCTATTGTGAACGAGCGCTCTTCACCTTGTCCATGCCGTTTAATATCCCCAAAAGCTACATGTTAATTGTCCCATTTAACTTTAGCTGAAATTCATGTTTGGGCGCCAACAAAATGCTCTTTACAGCAGAAAATTGCAATGTATTTAACCTTTGGGAAGTGCAGTATTGTATTGCTGTATCCTTCCTGTACCAATTCACTGTAGTGGCTCAAGACTTCCCTAGAGACAATGAGAAGTGCTGCAGCAGAGCCGTCTGTTTCGCGTATTTTCTCCTGCGTGGAGAACCTTGGAGCTCTACACCATAAAGTGACGTTACTGCGGTCCTGTGAGGAGCACTGGGATGAAGCTATAACTCAGATAGATGCTTGTCTTTCTCTGAGGAGTTGTGGACAGGAGGACCGGGCAGTTTGCTTTATGCTACCACAGTAAATCAACTTTTTGCTGGTACTGGAGGAGTGACTTGTCATCAGTGCCGGTAATACACAGGTGTTATCAATCTCACTTTCCATAATTCCAATGGTGAAACTTTTTCAAGGTAGTTCAGAAGTTTCTCTCACACATCTGCAGTGTAGGCCAATGTAAATTCAAATTACAGTACTTTTTTTTACTTTTCCTGTGGTTCTTATGTTATGTGGATGTTACAGTATGTACAGTACAAACACATTTTTATTTCATCTGTGCAGTACCATATTGCTCCTCTTAGAAGCGGGAAGAAGAAAAGACGACAATGTTGGTCTCTGAGGTGTACTGATGACTGGGTATACCAGAATAAAAATCACAAATGGATTTCCAACTTGTTCAGTAGAGTTCAGAACCTCCCATTATGTGCTTCATAGGCTGTTTCCTTCACAGTCCTCTTGTGTTTAAAGTCCTCTTGAATTGTGTTTGAAGCTATTGCAAATGGATGAAGAGATTCCAAAACAGTGGATGAGAATCGATGGGCCCATTCACTGTAGAGTCTGTACTTATTATTCACACAAGTCCTGACTAATTATTGTTGTCACTTCAAGTCTCACTTGTAATCCTGAAATGTACTATATAGTGTGAACTGAATTGTGTTTGAACTTTAATATCTGCAGAGAAAATGATCAGGATGAGCACCTTGAAGCTTTTTTTACGGCACATTTTTTACAGAGGTTATTGACAAGATCCTTTGTATATACTCCTCAACCTATCCAGGCAACAGCAACACTAATGACTTATCAGTCAATCTAAAATTGAAACATCCTTATGGCTTTTTACGTGAGGAGTAAATTATACATTGCCAAAGGGATTGTATAGGCAATGTATTACAAGAAACATGAATTAAGTGTTCTCCTGTTTTGTAATGCTGAGTTGGCAGGCTGGAGGTGAACTGTTTCCAGGGTGATCCCAAAAGTCCCGTGATTTGTTTACCACCACCTCGTGTGAAAAGGTGGCAACACTTAACCTTGTCTCCATACCTCCTCACTTCCCTGGCACTTTTAATTATTTTAAAGGTTACCGTGACAACTGCGGTACTGTATCTCTGACGCTCAGGAACCCCTTTACAGCTTTCCCCTCAGCACTGATATATCACTGCTTCTTGTCAAGTACTGATAACTATGCCACAATGTCGGCAAAGACTGTGTCAGCCTGGGTTTCTGTCATGGAAACGAGAACCCTCCAAATTGCCTTGTTTGCTGAGCATGAATGTTCCGGTACATTAATGTAAGCATTACATTGGTGTTGTTTATTTTTTCGTCCAGTGCCATAGTACAGTTTCAACATTAACGAGGTGTAGTTTCTGAGTGTTTCATGTTACACTGAATCATTCTAATAACTGTTTCTGGAACACCTTTGTTAATGCCAGTCACCGGCATAATGGCTAATATCCAGCATAATCCAATCTACTGACACGGTGACACCCCCTTCCCTTGGCATACAGTAGAATAGGAACTTGAAAAGGGCAGCGTCTGAAAGAGGAATAATGGAAATAAAAGGTGGAGTGGAAATAACCAAAAAGAAACAGCAATATTGGGCCATTGCTTCAGCATACCTTCCTAAATAAAAAATAAAAAATTGTCTGACGGGTTACGCTTTTCAAGCGATCTCAGAACATATTCCTTACCTCAGTACACTTCAATGAATGACTATCAAGGGGAATAGAACAAAAAAATATTGCTGTTTCTATATAGATATAGCTTACATTTTGGCATGATTCCTCTTCATCACAAACGTGATGTAGGAAGAAGTGGAGGGCTACCTATATAGCCTTGCAAGGGTTTTCAAGTCCCTCAGTTAAGCACCATTATTGTTTTAGCTGGGCTGAGGCACGTTGGTGTTTAATTTTTGTCATTTGCAATAAAACATTTGATTAAAAGGTGTTTTTTAGCTGAAATCAAAATGTCAGGAAAGACTGTGCTGTTCCCAGAGGAACCATTTCTTCTAAATATCCATTGCCAGAGTAAAGTTATTTGTGAGACTTACAGGATTTCTATGACAGGATGTCATGACGCAATACTAAATCTGTCCTTTGAAGATGATTCAGTGATTTTCTACAGCTTTCTTTGCTCAAGCAACAATGTCTGCAAAGAACAAACATCCTAATAAGTGACATACAGTCAGCACAATTTAGCTGTTTATGTCCTACATCAAGGAGGCATTTACAGGCCAAAACACTCTGGTTACCTGGCCCTCACTACATACACACCCACAGACTCACTGATACCAACTTATTAACTAGTTCCCAACCAGCCATAGGCTGCCATTGAAAATGAAAGTTGGCTCTCAACTGACTTAACTGGTTTAAGTAACAGTAAAATAAATACATTGTGTGATCCACAGGTCTTCTAGGGCATTTCAAATACCCACCCCATTAACAGTAGATATAGAAATAGATACCAGTGTCAGAGAGATTAATTGGGACGCCATAAATGCACTGGGTCTCCATTAAAACACGAGTGGGTGCTATAATGGTTACTGGAAAATATGTCGAGGCGTCTGGGTGTTAAGGTGTGTGTGTGTCTGTGTGGTCGCAGGTAAGAGCCCATCACAGGAGTTCACCGCTGTGATCCAGGCCGTGACTCCCCTACAGTCCCAGCTGCAGCCTCTAGTCAAGCTCATCATCGCTGTTGCCAAGTCCAAGTTCTGTGCACAAGTAAGAGCCCAAAAAAATGCAGACTTGGTTTCTAGCATGTGAAACGAGAGAGCTCAGTGGGAGTTGATCTTGTTATTTGATGTGAAGTCGCAGGTATCTACGTGGTTATGTTTGTTATGTTTAACTAGGTAGGATCAGTGGAATACAGACTTGTTTTCTCTGATTCTGCAAAACGGTGGTTATATGAACGGTAGGGTCTACTAAATGTACTTTAACTGAGATATGGGTGCGTTGTTTTGTTTGCAGATTATTGTGCTTTGGAATTGCGATAAGCCTTTACCTTCCAAGAACAAGTGGCCCTCCACCGCTGTGCCTATCACTGTCATTGAGGGAGAGAGAAAGGTAAGAGATTTCCAGCTTTGGGATTACATGTTTCAATTGAAACGTGTTTTATTGCGTCTTTATCATTGAGAGGTAATAAAATTAATCTTAAAAATCTTAAAAAAGCTTTTCTTTGTCTTTTCTGGAATTGTCATATCACAGACCATGACTGAGTGAGTCTCTTTCCTGGGATCTGACCTTAGTTTACACTGACTGTTGAGCCATGAAGAAGCTTGAGGATGCTTTCAGGAGCGTTCCAGACATCCTCTGAATGAAGCACTGTTCAGTCACAGGGCCATTACTGTGCTTGTGGTGAGGAGCCTATGAGCTTTTAATACAATGGGAGGTACCAGACCTCATATTAACCTACCAGACATGTAAGAGGTTAATAGAGGGTAAATGCTGCTACTGAATGCAATCATTTAAAACATTGCCAAAGTGGTTCCAATAGGAATATTTTGGAGAAGACCCATTTGCACGGATTTGATTCATTGTGACTTTTTCAACCCTTCAGTGGATCCAAATATACAGGTTGTGTTATATGGAGCTTTGCGTGCACTGAATTTTGGCTTGATGCTCCAAGACTTTGAAATTTAAAAAACATACAATGTAACATCATTTTCTCCCCTCACATTTTTGTGATGTCTAATTCACAATTGTGACTTGGCCTCACGACAACTTGCCGGCACGATTTGGAAGAGTCGAGGGCGTGCACGTCCCCAATGCACGCCTCGTAAGCCGCCTCTGCTCGCTCGACGCAGGGAGAGCAGTGATATTCCCAGGCCAACGACCACAGTTGTGCTTTCAGTCGACCAACCTAACACCAGGAGTTGCTAGAGCACAACTAGACGAGTCGGCCCGGTCTCATATCCGACCAAGCCGCCCCGGACAGCGAGGAGTACATTTGCTGCGTCCTCTTCCATAAGTAGTGTCAATTTACACGCAGTTCGGTCAAATTGCCTTTTCTTTTTTTCTCCTCCTCCGTCTCTCTCTGCCACAAACACACGCTTCTTATTTTTCTCTTACCTACTGCGGTACATCTGTTGTCCCCACCATGCCGTCCTCACTTCGGCAGGAGTGGGAACTAGTGGCCGATCTTTGTTTTGTTTCCGTGTTGTTAACATGGCTATGGACAACAGTGAGTTTCTGCTGTAGCAATGAACGGCTTTTCTAAACGGCGTCGTTAGGCCCCTAATTGCTGGTGCAGAGTGGTCTCCAGTGACTCTCCATAGCCCTCTCCCCAAACAATAGGATCCTCACTGAGTTGAAACCAGCAAGTCGAACGTTTGCATCGCGCCAAATCAGACTTCTGCCAGGATACAGAGGAAAAGCTAAGGGCAGATGCATTCTTCTGTTGTGCGTCTTGTGTTGTTCCTCGTGTAATCTTTAGAATAAATACTAGTATTTTTGTCCGGGGGCAGAGGGTGGGCGGGGGTGTGTGTGCTGTATCTTAAGAGGTGGTGATGATCTGTTTTATGCTAAATTGTTTACCTCCCCAAAAGGCTGGCCAACAGTTTAAACAATTGCCGTACACAGTGTTTTCCCACATGTCACCTATTTATTTTGCATTAGTATGCTGGCTCATTGTAATTTCACTCTAACCTTGACACCATTTACTGTGTTTATGGTCCTTTTCTCCATTGCATAGTTTTCCTCTTTAACAAGGAAGATTGAAAAGCAGGGGCATCATTTCATGCTGTTGCACGAATGTGTTGTGTGAAAGAGGCTGCTGTGAAAGGGCCTTGATGAACGTCTCTTTTATCCACTGTAATGTATCATTCTCTTTTTTCTCCCTTCCATCATTATTTCATTTCAATGGAGATTCCGCGGCTCCAGAGTACACACTAATCAGCTCTGAGTAGAGGTCACCAGCAGCATTCGATTAAAATCCAGCCTATTATATTATTGATTTTTCCTCCATGTTTCTATCCTCAGGAAAATAACACATCTAACAATAGGTCCCCTAATCTTGTTCCTTCAGTCTGGTTTCTATTTGAAGGCTAATTAAATTGACCATTCCATGGATCACTTTATAGCCAGCTGACATTAGATCACTATTCTGGCTCTCGGTAGACATGCCACTCACTCCCAGGTCCTGATGCCTTTGAGCTAAGCATGGAATTGTGGGGTGGGTGGGTGGGAGGGTGGGTGGGTGGGTGTGTGTGTGTGTGTGTGTGTGTGTGTG
>JACXGI010014179.1:0-19497 GCA_016801175.1 Esox masquinongy | reverse complement strand
GGCTTACTAGTATCTACTAACTTCCTAGGAATAATCATAAGAATTGAGCAATTGCTAGCGAGACTGAAGATGAACTTTTCCATGCCAGAAACAGTCGCAATATAACCGTATACAGTTTAAGTTAAGGCTTACTATAACGTAACTAATGTATGTTGTAGCCAGCAAATGTGTTTGTCTATCCTGACCCAAAACGCATGCACGGATGCGTACTTCGAATATCCACCAGAAACCGTCGCAATATAACCGTAAACGGTTTTATTTCAGGCTTACGATAATGTAGATACTGAGGGTTTAAGCCAGGGAAGTTTGTCTATACGGAATAAATCAAAATGCGTACCCACGAACTGGGGACCTATAATTTGCAGGTCTGCTTCTCTAACCACTAAGCGATTGAACAAGGTGTAAGTCAGTCAGTCAGTAAGAGACATTCGCTCTTCTTGGCCGGCTCTGCTTACGCGGTCCCGCAAAAACAGCTATGGACTTTTATTTTGAACATGATATCCGGAATGGCAACGCTATGGTTGAACACTGGGGTAGCGGTCCAACTTATTGTTGCTAGCTTTACAGTTTCGAAGAGCTACGTTCGGTTCTTAACTTTGCAGATGCCAGATTACTGACAAAAGTTTGTACGTAGAATAACGATTTGTAAACAAATAAATGGCGACGTAAAGTAAGAATTTAACGTGTGGAAAGTCGTAAAAGGGTGTTTGTTCGTTCACAGATTTAATTTCACGCTTACGTTTCATGTTTTACGTCTGACCTTTTTTACGATCATACCAATTTACGAATGTATTTTCTTACGATCCTTACAATACGTACGCTTAACCTTTTGGCAGATATCTAACTCCATAAAAATGTGCTTGGGCGTGTCGATTTACAGATAGGGTTGTATAGTAATAGTAACTATGAACGTTTTTTTTGTGGCGTCCGTGGTTGTTTAGCAGAACTATGAAGTTAGATCTGGTTCTTATTTGCTGTGTGTGCCACTCTCTGCAGCTTGCTGTAAGTCATGCTTCCAATGACACCATCCACCGTAGTGTGGAGTACTTGGTACGAGAGACTTATAACTGGTTTTCAGGGTCTCTAAAGCGCAGGGAGACCTACAAGGCCATATATGAGACCATCAACTGTGGGGAGAAACATTTACAGATAACCAAGGTGTGTGCCACACTTTGGCTCTCCATTGAACCCGCGGTTACACGCATTTTGGACCAGTGGGAGGAGCTCAGGCTGCATTTTGCAGTCACCAAGTCCAGTGAATACTGCTACATGGCTGAGGTTTTATACTCCATGTACAGTGATCCTCAAACATATTGTATCTGACTTTTTTGAAGTCAGTGCTGGGTGAGGTACAGTTGACCATCAAGGCTTTTGTGGGAGAGCAGGTAGATCCTCTTAAGCTACTTGACAGCTTGGTTAGCCTGATCAGGTCTGTGAGCAGCAGGGTGCTGAATCCACTGGCAAATGTTGATGTACTCAAAGGGCCAATAGATGGATACATCAGTCCCAAACTGTACCTTGGTTACCTTTTTGAGTCAAAGGCAGCTGAGCTCCACCTTACGCCTGAGGATGAAAACAATGTCCGAAAGCAGTGTGTAGCCTTCACCATCTCCCTCACTAATAAGTTGAGGGTGAGACTGCCGGACAACATCGAAGCATTGCAGTACATGTCAGTTTTCAATGTGGAGGAAACTCTAAAGCACAATAAGAGCCCTGGAGAAATAGAAAAAATAGCCAAGCTCCTTGGCTACTCCCCTGCAGAGATAGACAAGATTGTCTAGCAATGGCGTGCCATCCATCTTAGTAAATGGAATGAGACAAAAAACACACTGGGCTTCTGGAGTTAGATTTGGAAGTTCAGGGATGCAGCTGATATCAACCCGTTTCAAGAACTTGTCATGGCTGCTATGTCTGCGTTGTCCTTGCCACACTCGAATGCTGAAGTCGAGGGAGTATTCAGCCAGATGACTGTGGTAAAAAGCAAACTTAGAAATCGGATGTCCTTGCAGACCCTCTGATGGCAGTTTCTAAAGTCCAAACAGTTTACGAAAATGGTAGGTAAGACAGAGGAAAACTCAGTTGCACAATGAACAGTTTATTCTTCCAAGGAGAGAGTACACAGGTTACAAAGTAACAGTGAATAATCTCTAAATGAATACAGGACAATCATCAGTACTTAAAGAGGAAAAAGGGGTGTGGTAAAATGCTGCACTGGTGTCCTATGTCAATAATACACATTCCCTTTGTTCTATCAATACTTAGGTTTTAACCAAGGGCCAGGCTGTCCTCACCCACATTAAATCAAGGCCCTTCTGGGTAACCTTTTCAATTCTGAAGGGACACACAGCATCTGAACAAAGAACAGATACACTGATGGTTTAAACAGATAGACAGATTAATGGATAACCCAATGATCTTCTGACACCATTCAAAGATGACCATAAACAAATAACAGATCCCCCCTCTCCCACGTTCCTTTTCCTATCTAAACTTGGGGACTCAGTACCTTTAACGAGTAACTCATTTATACATATATAGGACTAAGTATACCTCGGTTCAAGAAATTTCCCTGACAACCCTTAACTCAATCCTGTACATCTGATATGGACGGAAGCTGTCTGGTGAGGCTTGCTATGAGCACCAGCTGCCTGATAATCTTTTGCAGCTTTTTGGCACATCAGCTGCTTACTCATTTAAGTCAGCTGCCTCAGTTGCTGAACCTGCCATAGAGAGCCCTGACCAAAATGACGATGACCCAGTCTTTCTGTGACCCAGCACAGCCTGTGTGTGTGTGTGTGGAGAGGGTCTGGGGGAAAAAAAACATAAGGTTAGGACCATAAGGTTAAAAACCAAACCAAACTTAAGAAAACTAAACTAAAAAAAACGTAAAAAAATAAGTAACTCCGCCAGTTTCTCTTTTGGGTCACTTTTGCCGGTCCCAAACTCGGATAAAGGAGGAGGATTGGAATTGTGACATTAAAAAAAACAAGAATTGACAGAGGAAAGTTCAATTTTGTAGTTGTAAGGATATTTAGGGTGTTTTTTACCCACTTTTTGTCTCTCCCACAACGTCCATCACAATTACATGCACATGCCAATTATGCAAATTAGGTGATGACATCATTTAGCGACTTTCAGGACAGCCAATAGCTACTTTCCTTACTGAGGAGTTGGCAACACTGATCCGCGCGTTCTTTCAGAAAGTGGAGGTGTATAAGTCACTTGATCCAATCAAATGCCAACCGAAACGGAATGCTTTTGTTGCAAGAAATGGGAACTATTGATTCCAATACTGGAGACCATGAATGACCCAGTCCCTGAAGCTGAACTCGTTCCAAGATGTGTGGTTGATCATCCGGATTTCGCCCCCCTCATAACTCCTGGGGTGCTGGAGACTTTTTTTACATTCCAAAAATGTCCTGGAAATGAAGTTCTAAGCCAGAGGGACCCAATGGCCAGCTCTCATAATAGTAAGTAGCTACCTAACATTAGTATCCAAGTCTATACGGCACGGCTATTTATTTGGATAGCATATTCCATACACATTTAAATACAATTAAAAGTACTTTATATTTTTATGCTTAAAAATTAAAAACAATCAGGCATACTAAAAACAACATTTAGCATGAAAGTGTTTTCCAACCTAGCAAGACAAACGCCTAGTTGTTAGCTAACCCCTTTCAAATTAATTTGCTGAGGATGTTTAAAATGTCTCTTGTCGACTGTAGGTTTTTTTATATTGTCAGTCCATACCCAGTGTCATTTGATCAGAGGATCTGTTTATAGGCAAAAGAGCTATCTTTCTGTTTTGATTCAAGCAGTAATCTAGGTTGCTATACAGTACTTTGCTGGACCTAGCGGATCAGGCAGGCATTTATCTGATGAACGTATTTTGGCCAACTATGTTTCTAATTTTCATAACGTGATTGTACATCCAAAATGCACTGTATAGGCCTGTTGTACATCAGACTAAAGATGATGCTTTTGCATCATCTATAGTATGAAGAGCAACATGCAAAAGTGTCTAATTTCTATTCATTCAATCATGTGTATCTGCACTGAGCTAATCTGCTAAACCCCTTGAATGTTAACCTACCATCTGGTCCATTGTTTTTGGTGCACAAACGTTGACTCGGAGGTTTTAGCTCAAAGCTAAACTTTTCTATTCAGTTGATATCAGCAAAGCTAATCGGACAATGGTAGACAACAAATGTATATGATTTCATTTATTTAACCACTTAAGTAGCTTTTACAAGAGTCAATATGCCGGTATATCTAACTAAATCGTATGTCAATGGTAGAATGAAGTGTTACATGACTGGATTAAGATATGACGAGTGAAACACCAAGTCTCCTCTCTCAGGTCCCTTGTATCCTTTCTTTGCAACAAACAAAACACAATCGCGGCATTTTCCTCAATGATAAAAAAAAACTGAAGTCCACCGACAATATTCACAATAATGGGCCAGCTAGAGAACCTCTCACCTCGTGTAGCTTCTGGAGGTTAAAGTTCACTACCACCCCGATGACGTCATCACCGAAGCACACAAGCTGTGTGAATGGTTGTAGGAAATAGTTCACTATTGCTGGTTTGAATTGACCAAATTCCGCCGGTTGTCACTGTACAGTTTTAAAAAATCGATGCTACCGCGACAGATTATTAAATGTAGTTTGAAATGTTTTGGAGTAGTTTTCCGCTTGCAATGCAGCTTTGCTGTAGTGGGACGAACAGTTTCCATTCATGAATTTGGACGATGCTAAGAATGCTAATTGCAGCCGGGGACCGCTGAATAATGGATGGTTGGAAAAAATGACTCTATGTCAATTCAGGACTAACTTTTGGTATGTGATTTTTTGGATAAATATAATTTTTAGACTAACCAACCCTTTAATGATCAAGTGGAGGTGGTCAGAAAGGACAGACAGAGATTAGAAGAACTCTTGAAACAGATCAACAGAGAACGGAAAATACTTGATAGGGAAAAACACCAGCTTTCTTTGAAGGCAGAGGTAGTGAATGACAACAGGGAGGAGGTGAGATGGGAGAGGGAGGAGATGGGAAGAGAGCAGGAGGAGTTCTGGAGTAACTGAGATAAGACTAGGAAAGAGAAGGAGGAAGGTGCCAGGACTAAGGATGAAGGAGCCAGGATGATGGAGGAGGCAGCCAGGATGAAGGAGGAGGCAGCCAGGATGAAGGAGGAGGCAGCCAGGATGAAGGAGGAGGCAGCCAGGATGAAGGAGGAGGCAGCCAGGATGAAAGAGGAGGCAGCCAGGATGAAAGAGGAGGCAGCCAGGATGAAAGAGAAAGCAGCCAGGATGAAGGGATGAGTCTGAAGGAAGAAGGGAAGGGCCTGAAGAAGGAAGCAATGAGACTGAAGGAAGAAGGGATGAGACTGATGGAGGAAGGAATGAGTCACAAGAAGGAAGGGATGAGACTGATGGAGGAAGCATTGAGACTGAAGGAAGAAGGAAAGAGTCTCAAGAAGGACGGGATGAGTCTGATGGAGGAAGTGATTCATCTGAAGGAGGAGGGGAAGCTGATAAATTCTCAGCTGAAAAAGGTGAGAGACAAATCCTCTATCAATCAGTCAATAAATGAACATTAATTAATTAATTTGTGCATATAATGGTCCTGTAGAGATGGGAACGGGACAGGCCATACCACTGCTCCATTCCCAGCCCTAAATGGATATGATGGCCCAAGTGTCTGGGCCTGCAGAGATGATAATGGAGACAGCACCTGCAGAGGCCATACCACTGCTCCATTCCCCGCCCTAAATGGATATGATGGCCCAAGTGTCTTGGCCTGTAGAGATGGGAATGGAGACTTCACCTGCAAGACCAGCTAAGATCCAACCCTTATTTTCCCTTTCTGTAAGTAGTAGTTTCCAGGATTGCAGTCAATTCCAGTTCAATTCAGTGAATTTGGGAATTAAACTGAATCTCCACTTATTTTTCTTATCAGAGGTAAAGAGAAAAATTTGAATATTGGTTAACTTTCTGAATTAACTGAATTTGAAAGGAATTGTCCACAATCCTGATTGTTTGCTAATGATGGAATGAGTGAGTTATGATAAATAAATATAATTTGCTTAAGGAATCTGAATATGGAAAATATGGAAACTGCATATCTTGTGGCCTATGGTATTATAAGTTAGATGAGACCATGTACAACACAGGGATAGACACTCTTGAACAATAACTTTTCTAGAAGCGTGTACCTTTCTAAGTCTTGAGGCTGACAAAGCCGTCATCCTTGTAACTCTTGCAATGGGCTCCCTGCACAACCGCTTCCGCATTCACATTAATACTGCTCCTGCATTTCCAGTTGTGCCGCTCCCTTATTAAAATAATGGTGCTCTTTTATTCAAGGTGTTTACAAGAGTTGCCTAAAATGAACGATGTTAAAAGAGATTTGCAATGTGATTTGCAAGGCTCCAGCTAGCAAGTTGGAGAAAGGATTTAAGATGTATGCATCGACATACGATTACGAAGGTACTCATATTCATGAAATGACATGTCCCGTGAAGCTGATTCGGGGACAGCACAGGAGTCATGATCCAGACTAATTGAATCTCAAATCGCATACTACATACCTCATACTTCGCGGATGATGGTGAAGTACGTACTGTTTAGTATATAGTAAGCTAGTATGCCAGTTTTGGGACCGATTGGGACATACTACCTCATCAAACAATTGCGTCTCAACATTAGATCATTTTGTCACGCATCAACATCATGCCAAGTTTGAATATTTAGCTAGACACCATTAAGCATTGTGTTAAACTGACAAACATTTCTTATGACGTTTTAATGGCTTATTAGCCAGTCATAGGTAGTGATGGAACGCATGAAGCCGAGGCTTGGAAGCTTGCTTCGAAATTTCAACCCAGTTTGCTCGAAGTGAAAGGGCCAAGGCTTGCTTCGGAGAAAAAAATACCACGTGATGGCGGACGTCACAGATTTCGGAACAGGCTTGTTTTAAAAGACAAGGCGCTCTACAACTAGTAGGGCGTTCTAAGCCTTTTCGGCGTGCATGGTCGTTGTAGGTGAACGGAGCCAAACGAACCTGCCGCGGGATAAGAAAGAAAGAACATTCCCTTGCATTAAGCAATATTGGGGAGATTGCGGGCATTGCGTTAAATAGTATTGTGGCAAGCTTGCATGAAAGAATAGAGCATTAGACAGAGACTGGTATTTTATACAATTCCTGTGTTCCTTACACCGCACAACCCCAGGAAAAGTGAAACTTTATTACACAATTCAACAAGGAACATGAACCCCGGCCATGTAAGGCTTGGTCACGGTAACCACAGTTTTGATTCTCACTGTCCCAATCCCCTGAACACAAACAACCCATAACTTCAATAACCACATATATTAACTAGAATAACTAAGCATGAACACGCCATAATACTGCTTTAGAGCTGATTTCTGTTTGTCCCATAGTCCTTTGCAACAATGAATAATTAGCACTTGCCCCTTCAGACTTCACTACATAGCCCCCACCTGAGGGGTCAGTCCTCCCCGACAACCCCATCACTCAACACATAGTCCCTCAAATGTCCAGGCTGCCGTCACTGGCGAGCAGGCCGCTTGGGGCTCACGGAAGGAGGAGAGTCACCCTGATTAGCACATGGGGTGCTGCTGTCGCCCTCCTCCCTGACAGGTGGGGCAAGGGGGCGATATTCTGAAAGTCTGTCCCGGTGCAGCACCACCGTGCGCCCTCGACCAGGCATGCCCACCCAGTACACCACCTCCGACAGCCGGCCCAATATCTCGCCGGGCCCCTGCCAATGGCTGCGAAGCTTTGGGGACACCCCCTTCTTGCGGACGGGACAATACACCCAGACCTTGTCCCCTGGCATGAATGCCTGCCCCCGGCTCCGGGTGCCATAGGCCCTTTTCTGTCGCACTCCAGTGTTGGCTTGGGCCCTTTGAGTGTAGTCATGGACCACCTGTAGGCGATCCCTCAGTCGACGGTAGTAGTCCATCGCCGTTCCCCCAGCAATCTCTGGCTCGGGCGGGGCCCCGAACACCAAGTCCACTGGTGGCCGTAGTTCACGTCCGAACATGAGGGCAGCAGGCGTGCACTGACTGGACTCCTGGACGGCAGTCCGGTAGGACCACAGGACCAAGGGCAGGTGGTGGTCCCAGTCCCGCTGGTGTTGACTGGTGAGCATGGCAAGCTGGGTGGCCAGCGTACTGTTGAAGCGCTCCACCAACCCGTCGCTCTGGGGGTGGAATGGTGTCGTCCTTGTCTTATTCACCCCGAGTCGCCGGTAAACCTCACCGGAGACCAGGGACTCGAAGTTCCGCCCCTGGTCGCTGTGAAGCTCAGAGGGGACCCCAAAGCGGGCGAACATCTCCTCTACCAGTCTCTCTGCGGTCGTGATTGCACTCTGATCCGGCACTGCATAGGCCTCGGGCCACTTTGTGAAGTAGTCCATGGCCACGAGGACATAGCGGTTGCCAGAGTCAGTGACCGGGAAGGGCCTGAGAATGTCCACCCCCAACTTGCTCCATTGGGGCCCCCACAAGTACTGCTACAGTGGGGCATGGGAGCGTTGCGTTGGTCCCTTCCGAGAGGTGCAGGAGTCGCAGCCAGTAGAACCGCCCCCTGGAGGCGGTGGAGGGTCTTGGCATTTCTGTAGTGCCCCGCCCCCACTGAGCCATGGACGAACTGGAGGACCTGGGGACGGAGCACACGGAGCACCAGCAGCTGCAGGAGGTCGTGCCCTCGTCCAGAAGCTTGCCACCTCCGGTACACCACCCCGACATGGAGCTCGATGTTACCCCATTGGGAGTGGTAAGCCTTGACCTCGGGCCCCAGCGCTGACACCCCTGTCCACTCGGGGCGCTGCCCCGTCTCCAACCAGCTTTTCACGCCAGGGTCTTGTCTGCCTCCTGCTGTTGTCCCAGCTGCTGAGGGGTCGGCGGGGGCCACCCCTCCTCACTGCTGGCAGTCTGGATTGCTGCCACCATTGGCGGCAATCACCGTTGAGTGGTCTCGTTCCTCTTGCCGCTGACAGTAACGGCACTCCACAGCTGCGCAGGGGCGCTGGTTGAGTGGGTTGGCGTTGCCATGTTGTCGTCCCGCCCGATGCTGGATTTCAAAGTCATACTTTTAGAGGGCCTCCAGCCATCGAGCCACCTGGCCTTTCTGGATGTTTAATGTTCAGGAGCCAGGTGAGTGAGGCGTGGTTGGTGCGGGTGAGGAAATGGCCACCGTGCAGGTATGACCGGAAATGCCGTAGGGCCTGGACCAAGGCCAGCAGCTCATGTCGGGTCACGCAGTAGTTCTCTTTCCGCCCGGCTTAAGGCGTGGCTGAAGTAGGCCACGGCACGCTCCCCCTCCCCTCCGAGAAAGGACCGCCCCGACCCCCACATTGCTGGTGGGTGTCAGGGTAGGGCAGGACTGGGGCTTCAGTAAGGGTTACCTTGAGTTGGTTGAAGGCTACAGCACAGACATCATCGCAGCCGGCACTTTGCAGGATTTAGCCACAACGGCATGACGGATGGCAGTGAAGATCTCTTGCAGGTTGTAAAGGGCTCTGTCGAAGTCATTGGCGTGTACCAGCAGGTCATCAAGGTACACAACACAACGACTCCGGGGGAACGTCCACCAGCACCCTCTCCATCAGCCGCTCGAATGTAGCTGGTGCGTTGCAGAGTCCAAACGGCATGACGCTGAACTGCCACAGCCCTTGCCCGATGGTACAGGCGGTCTTTGGTCTCGTGTCGGGGTCCAGCTCCACCTGCCAGTAACCGCTGCGCAGGTCGAGGGAGATGAACCAGCTGGACCCCGCGATGTAGTCGAGGGTGTCGTCAATTCGAGGGAGAGGGTAAGAGTCTTTCTTTGTGACATTATTAAGACGTCGATAGTCCACACAGAACCGCCAGCTGCCGTCCTTCTTCCTCACCAACACGGCCGGAGCCGCCCACGGGCTGTTGGAGGGCTCAATCACTCCGGCAGCAGCCATCTCACGGACCTTATCCTCCACCACCTGCTGTTTACAGAGGGCCAGCTGGTGGGGGCGCAGACGGATGGGCTGGGCGGAGCCGGTTTCGATGGAATGCTGAACCAACCCCGTCTGTCTACAGTCTTATATCAGCAAATATATCTGTGTAATCATCGAGGAGATGTTTCAGCTGGTGCTGCTGCTGCTGGTTGAGGCCGTTGCTGCTGCGTTGCCATAAGTCACGTACGGCTTCGGTCGTCTCAGCGGAGGGAAGGACGGCAGGCACCGTGGTTGGGGCTGAGGCAGGCTTGACTTCTTCCCTCTCATGCCAGTCTTTTCTCCAGGATCCTGGTGGTTGGCGACCAAGCCTTTGAAAGTGGCCCAGTGGTACCTGGAAGGGATGCCAGGTCGTACCAGGGAAATGGTAGACCCAGTGTCTACCAGGGCTCGACAGAGTTGGCCATCCAGGTACAGTCCTTTGTTGTGAGGGGAGCTACGTGACCAGGCTCATCGCATCGGTAGCAGCGGTCAGTTGACCAGGGGGGACCAGGCGAGGACCGTCGCAGTGGAGGCCGAATTTGGCAAACCTCTTCTGTCTCTTCCTCCTCATCGTAGTTGGCCAACCTGACACATGGTTGGTGAGCGTGAACCTTCCGCTGGATGGGCCACGTGGAGAGTACCCCTTCAGCTCGTTCGGCCTCATGGAGTGCCTCGGGCCTGGCGAGGCAGACATGCTGGCGCAACTGCGCTGGTGTGAGCCCCCGCAGGAAGGCGTGGAGAGCCAGCTCCTCTTGTGCGGTTGCTTAGAAAAAGTACTCTCTTCTCCTTGGCGGCTGGCTAACTGCTCTCTGCTTTGATCCACGAGTCGCTGCCCAAATCTCCTCTCCAGTGCCATGATCAAGGCCTGGAGGTCCTACTGGAGCTCGGTCGAGAAGCACCTGCACTGCTTTCCCCTCCAATGCCAGAGCCAGGTGGGTAGCAGCCTCTTCACCACTCCAGCCGCTGTGTCAGGCCGCTAGGTGGACTTGCGAGAGGTATGGCTCTAGCTTGCAGGATTCTGCTGGTGTAGCCATCAGGGCGCACTAGGTAACTTCTATCTCTGGCGGACTCCATCTTCTGCCGCATTAGATCTCTCAGGTGCCCCTGGGTCTGCTCGAGTGCTCTCTCCAGCTCTTCAATCTGTCCCTCCATCCCACTTTTGACACTAATGTGGCGGGAAGTGTCTCGAACCCGCGACCTTCGGCTCCCCAGGCGGATGCACTACCCAATGCTCCAAATAGGGATATCCCATTTGGAGGGGCAAGTAGTGGCCATACCAAGGTCGCTACAGTATGATTAACCTTCAAATCACAAGGATTGTAATTGATCAAAAATACGATGTGATTAATTTACAATATTTAAAGTTGAGTAGGTCATGTAATATATTGAAAGAAATAAAATTACAGCAATCACACAGAATCGTTTAACAATTTTTCCCATCAACTTTGCAAACTACAGACAAAGCTTCTTAGCCGTATAGCCAAATAACCTATTCATTTTGCCATTAAATAATTCGACAGCATTATACAGATGCAAATATAGTGCATTTGATATTGCATTATTTAATGGGAGAACGAATGCAATTACCAATCAACAATGTTCAAAACTATATTTTTGATGGACTTTAATTTCTCGCATGTCAGGAAGACAAAGTTGTTAGTGAACGGCTACTAGAATAGTGTCCACGTCTCTTCAATGAGACATTTGGCTGTGTTCACTCTAAAGACGGCTATTATATTAAACTTTAATATAAGCATGTCAGATTGGGAAAATTAGCATGGAAATACATGAAACATATGTGCATGTGGAAATAAAACATCCTCTTGAGGCAGGACAGAGCATCTAATATGTGCTCAACCCACTCTGCCACCAAATCTTAACAGTAAGTGCCGGGACAAGCACATACGAGGCTTGGAGGCCTGATCCGAAAAGTCAGTCCAGTCTGTTGTAAGCGAAAGGGCCGAGGCTTATATCCAAACAACAATAAAATGTGATTGATGACGTTTGAAGCTTCGGACGTCACGGAAACATCCAGTGGCGTCGTAAGGCCTGGGCGCCCGGGGCAATAGCCCCGGATCTCAAATTGACCAAAAAAATAATAATTAAAAAATAGCCCCCTGATCTATTCACCTATAATTCCGATCGCGCATTATGATAATGTTTGCATGTAGACCGCAAGCATGCGCTTCGAAATTTTCTTCTAGCATGTACATTCAGAACATGCTAGGGGGCTGAGCTGAGCCCCGAATGTATTGTGATCCTAGTAGCAACGCCTCTGTAGGGGATCCTGAGAAATTTCCAGTGAAAGGAGAGTAAACAGGCCACTCTTGGAACTTTACATTACGCGTTGAGCACGTCAAAAAGGTTTTGCTAAAGCTTCTCATCTGGTGTTTGTAGTCTCGCTCTAATGCTAATATTGGCGCATCTCTGCTTCGACACAATAGTGGTGCTCTTACTCCGTTGCTAACTCAACGCAATTCCTCATTGATTGAGACCGCAACATGCAACGTCAGTGGATACCACGACATCCTTTACTTCCTCTTCCGCAGGTGAAGATGCACCTGTGTTTGTTGAAACACTCGATTCGATGGCGATAATCATGGCAACAGTTTGTTCTGGCGCTGGTAAAGACCGGAGGTTTCGAGAGTGGCTGAGGTAGACGCGCTAGCCCCCGGGAACCTTGCAGTACAATTACCTTAGTCGGAGAGTTTGTTGCTAAAATGCTAGCAGCATTTCTACCAGCGTCTTTGAAGTGTTCCGAATTATTTTTGAAGAAAGTGGTAAGATTTGGTATGCTTCTAAGCACTTGTTCATTTCTAGACCTTTTCAATTGCTGTTGTTTTCTCTTATTCGCTCCGCTATCATATTTTCTTGTGGAATCATGAGACATGTATCAAGTTTTTTTTATTTTGAACTGACACATACAGTAAACTTACAGAAATCCTGCGAGATGTGATAGCATATAGCTAGCTACTTTAATAACGTAACGTAATTTATAGCTAGCTAATGTATGGACGTACAGTTAAGCCTAAACAACCTAAAATGCGACTTAAAATCCCACTGAAAATTTCCATTTAGCCGTTCACTCTCGGGGCTCTCTAGTGGTCTTGCCAGAGGCTGCAGCCCTTGTAGCTCATTGGGTTAGCACGGCCATGCTTGTACCGAGTAATAATTGTGTCTAATGGTCAATGTTTTGTGATTATTAGCGACGTAAAATGTTAGCAACTGTATGGTGTCTTTAATTTGCATTTTTGAAATTTCTGTGAAAATATTAATAGTTTCAGCTAGTTGCTTAGTGGCGTAACAAAAAATACCACCCCCTACAATCGCCCACCGTCCCCAATTATCGGTCACCTTACTGTTTTGTTCTGTTACATTATATTTAGTTTTTATTGTGTTGCAAATGACAGATCATAGTCTTCTCTGAAGTGTCCACTAGAATGTTTTAGCTACTTTTCTTGTCTTCCGGTAAAGTAAAAAAAAAAAGACTCATCAACCTGATTTTCACCATACGCAACTTGTCTTGTACTTCTCCAATTCAAATCTGCGCAGATGCAGCGCGTTTTAGTAGGCGATATGTCTAAAACTCTGTCAGTAAAAATTGGTTTATATATTTTCATTAAAAAATGTTTTAAGGAATTCACACTTCAAAGTGTTTATTATTATACATCAGTCCGTATTAAAGCAACATCAAAAAGTCTCATGTAAAAAGTAATCCATGCTAAATTTTTATTCAAGTATGTTTTTATTGGTTGATGGGCCTGATTATGACAGGCCTGATTATGACGTGTAATTCCAGAATGATGTCACAATACCCAACAATTAAAACACTTGATAGAATCTTTAAGCTTCAGTACACCATATTAAACTGCTAACCTCCAATCAACCACAAACCAAAATATGTATACACAATTCGACAGAGATGCAAAAAAATGACAACGTGAGTATTTGTATTCCTCTTCTTTTAAAGCTTACTTAAAAATATATTTGAATTCGGAATTACATTAATTATACAGTTTATACCTACTGATTTGAAAATAATACAACTTGTCTCATGAATTTAGTTAATCTGCATGGCCCATTCATTACCAGAATGTTTAGTTTTAAATTAATGTGTAAATGTAAGCAATCACTGCAAAGCATGGTTTAAACATGGTACATCTGGTAACATAAGACCTAAACATAAATGTCAACTTTGTCATTGTTTCCATTAAGAATTGAGTCCTTAAATCAACGTACTCTCCACACATTTCAGGTCACATCCTTTCTCCCTTGGCGGCTGCTGAAGATATGTTTTCCAGCCGAACAGATGGTGAGACAAACTAAGACCTATAAACAGCATTTAGAGAGACAGAGCCTGGCTGGGATGTCGGAAAAGATGTCTAGCAGCAGTGAGTTCAGTAATGGCCAGAGCTCATTTCAGAAGGCTGTGAGGAGTCCAAACCCGACTCAACTGTCCCAGAGTGTTCTGGATGTAGAGGACAATGCAAAAGCTGGTCAGGTCACATCCTATCTCCCTTGGCGGCTGCTGAAGATAAGTTTTCCAGCCGAACAGGTGGTGAGACAAACCAAGACCTATAAACAGCATTTAGAGAGAAAGAGGCTGGCTGGTATGTCTGTAAAGACGTCTGGCAGCAATGAGTTCAGTGGTGGTCAGAGCTCAATTCAGAAGACTGTGAGGAGTCCAAACCCAACTCAACTCTCCCAGAGTGCTGTTCTGCATGTAGAGGACAATGCAAAAGCCAGTCAGGTGTCCTATCTTCCCTGGCAGCAACTGAAGGAACGTTTTCTTGCAGAGAAGGTGAGCCAGCCCAAGACATCTAAAGCGGTTTCCAGGATCTGGGCTTCCAATGACCCCAGGTCAATCCCACAGAAGAAGCAGGGTAAAAGAAAGAGTCCCTCAGGGGAGCTGGATGAGGCATCTGGGGTCAGTAAATGCAAAAGAGCCATGGAGAAAAACATCTCTGATGTGACCCTGCTCAAGACTGATCCATCCACTGGAAATAAGACAAATACTAACAACAGGTAAAGATTATTACAACTAGGCTATATTATAGCACTTGTATGATTTGTATATGTTAGTTAAAATGATTACATTTAATATGGCGTAATGTAATATCAAATCACTATATTGTGTGAATAATTTTAATTAGTCTTCTATTAATTTTATTTCTACAATTTACAAATATATTTTTTGTCATGATAGGCAGTTTTTTATGAGTTCAAATGGTGATGGCGACTTTTTTGCATGGAATCACATTTTGCATGGAAATGATTTTCTGCATGGTTTATGCATACTGTCTGTAATTTTGTAATGTAGCAAAAAGGGAGTGTGTTCCCATATTGTGTCATGATACATGAGTTTGTCTCAACACATTATGGTATGGACCAGGTGATGAACAAGGGTGTGTGTGTCTGTGTCCTGACTGACAGAGCTGTAGCACCTCGTCCTCTGGAGTTTAAGAAGAACAGAATTAGCGTTTGGGGCTGCTCTCGGCAATGTCAACCTCAGACGACTTCACCAGCCAGACACCTCAGCGCCCCTTTGGCTAAGTACCTAGCCTCCACCATCACACCGAGGGCCAATGACATCCAGCAGATGGGCGCTACAGCTGACCTTATGAACTTCCTAAACACGCCTGATGAGAAGCTGTCATTGCAACTCTGGGACCTAGGGGAGGATGCCGGAGACCAGCGCTACAAAGCCCACTGGCAGTTTTCCACCCAGCATGGCCATATGCTGATGAATGGCACATGGCTCCAGAATGATGAGAACTGGTGATGAGACTCCCTCAAATCTCCCGAATGCTTCCTCCGTAGACTCTATTCCAGAACGGAGGAAACACTGCTGATATTCCCTGACATTCATTTGCATCCTCATCAGTCATGTTTGGGTTCAAGTCCATTTCATTTCTAGCAATTCCGGAAGTTAACTGAAATTTAAATTTACTGAAAAAAGAATCTCAAAGGAGGCCATGGAGATCATCAGTTTTAAATTAAGTTCAGTTGAATTGACTGAATTGGAAAGGAATTGATCCCACACATGGAACAAGTACACACACACAAAACGAGGACCCTTTAGAATTGCAGCATTCAAAATACACTTATTCATCACTATTTACTGTCTCTCTTGTGTCTTTATGTAAGATTTTATATCCTGCTTTAACTACAAAAATCTGAGAATTCTAAAAATGTGTCCTGGCTAAATTTCCAGTCTGGCCCTCATAGCATTGTGGCCACATTATCATGTCTAGTTTCCAAATAGCTCATTTAAGAATGTAAGAATCTGGATAGAGCCAACTAAATTACTAAAATGTGAAAATGTAGAAGGTAGAATCCAGCTGTGTCAATACCTGAACTGTCCAGAATGTCAAGAACTGGTATGATTATTTTCTATTGCATTATCTATTGTATATCTACATCCGTCCCCACCAACCCCCAGCATTGCTTTTTTTAAACTAATGCTTGCAATTTTTATTGTTCTTTTTTTCGCTTCTAGCACAGACTTTGCTTTGAGGGCAACTAAGTTGAGTAAGGTATATCCACAGTACTGCCCTTGAGCTGTTTTTGTCCAACCTAGCTATCTTAATATTACAGCTAATGTTGTAATGTTAAGATAACAGAACCTTTGGTGCACAGGACATTTTCCCATAAGGATTTTCTGCAGGCTTGTTTACATTGTGTTTTGGGAAATTCAATCAGGCTTTTTCTTGTCTCTGTCAGCAATTCTTTGAATTCATACTATATAACATTTCTTGGTTGTGTGCAGTAGATAGTGCGTGCTATCTACTGCACTGTTCTTCAGATCAGCTTGTAGTTCTAATGCAGTGTTGCAAGATGCTTTGTCAACAATTCAACCCAAATTATAATGACATAAGGTTGAGTATGTTATTGTGGCCCAGTCCTGGGCGGTTTATCACAGTTCCATGGGCTGCAAATCTCTTTAATTCTCAAGTTTCAAGGTTTATTTGTCAAATACACCGACCAACACAGCGTCACCCTGCACAATGAAATTCTTGTGACATGGCATCGACAACTACATAGTGAGAGTTAAGATGAATATATAAGCAAAAATATAGCCAGACAAAAAAAAATACAACATACAGTTAGGTCCAGAAATAATTGGACACTGACACAAGTTTTGTTATTTTGGCTATTTTGTTATTTTGAATATATTTTGTTCACCAAAATATATTCAAGTTACAGTTAAATAATGAATATGGGCTTAAAGTGCGGTCTGATAGCTTTAATTCGAGGGTCTTCACATCCATATTGGAGGAAGGGTTTAGGAATTACAGCTCTTTAATATGTAGCCCCCTATTTTTTCAAGGGACCAACAGTAATAGGACAAATGACTCAAAAGCTGTTTCAGGTGTGGGCTATTCCTTTATTTCTTCATCAATTAAGCAGGTGAAAGGTCTGGAGTTGATTCCAGACGGGTATACTACGAAGCGAGGTAACTGGCTTATCGAGGTAACTTCAGGTGATGTCGGGTGTAACTTCCCGATTAACCCGTACTACGAAATGTGAATACGTTTTACCCCGGGTATTATTGAAGTACCGACCTAAAGTACTTAGGTATTGAAGTACCGACCTAAAGTACTTCCCCGAGTTGGTTAATGAGAAGAGATTAAGAGGAGACGAAATCGCAGTGCCGGCAATTATCTTTATTCATACAGATATATCTGGAGACTGTGGCATTCAGTCCAACAGAGTCTGACACAATCACAGCACACACAGTTCTTATAGCATGAGCCCCCTACCCTAAATTTTATGGTTCAGGAACCATACCATGTATGAATGAGATATATGTTGTTTAACACATCTTTCATGGCAGCTGCCGTCTTTGGGTTTCCCTGTTGTTATTCCAACCAATCGACTTCTAGCTTTAGCGTCTTTTCCCTTATTTGGCATTCTGCCAGTTTATTACCAAATACCAAACTGTTCTTGCTCCCAGCTATTCTAGTGAGATAAGGATCCTGTCACCCCCTCCTCTAATGCAGGTACAATGTTTCTTAGTTCTACTTAGCCTCTAGCAGGCTTGCATGTTATCTTAATGCTATTGCCCCACAGTATGCTGCCATGGCAATTTACGCTGCATCTCTAAACTGCTCCGAGCAGGTTATCTTCATGGTTAACTCGATGTTACCCAACGTAAGCACCGCCCTTCAGGCCACAAAAAGACCCGCACAGTTGGAGGACCCAATCGACATTGCCGCACGGATTGTGAGAGGCCCACTCCGCAGAGCGAGGGTGTTTAAAAACCGTTTAACTCCTTTACCCCGATGATGTTTTCTAATAAAGATATTGATTCTCATCTGAGGGAATTCGGTATCTTTGCCGGCTAGAAGACGGGCCAGACGTCTCCTGTGCCACTCGCCGGAGTAATGCGCTCAAGTTGAACTGTGTGTCGTGCTTTGCGATATTTTGCCAGTGGACATTTCATGTATTCCATCCGTGATGCTGAACATTTGAGCAAGAATAATGTAGGCTATGCCGTGCAGTTCGCAAGGTGGTAACTTTCACAAAATGCTTGATACATCTGTTGTTCCCTGGCCATTTAAACGTTCTTAAGATCAAGTATGCTTTTTATGCGATCGCAAGTAATTAGCAAAAAATACTTGGTCTGTTTTTAATATGCAATATACTGGGCCTTGGCTATATATAGAAGAACATTTTTTCCATAGGAATCCCGAAGGTGATTGGTGCAATTGACCGTACGCATATCCACATTAGAGCGCCCCTGGGAGAACATGAGGGGGGTTATGTGAATAGGAAGTCATTTCACAGCATTAATATTCAGGTATTTGATCATTAAATTCATACAGGTAGCCCTGCAACCTAGGTGTTTTATGGAGTAGATCTTAAATAATTAACAGTGAGTAATGGGTCAGTTTCAGAGATGTAGCACATGCGTAGGCCATAACTGAATTATCTTAATTGTTTTCACATATTTAGATACACTATTTTACTTGTCCTTACATCTCAATCATACTACAAATAAAAGAAGATTCTGTAAGCCAAAATAGAGAACATATGACAGGAACACTGCTCTCACAAATTTACTCTCTCGGCATTACGCTGCCAACAAGCCTCAGTGTCTTTGTTGGCCGCCACGGTGTTAGATTTGACCGTTAACCTTTCTTCAAACTCCTCATATCCTTTCTATATAAACGTGCATTCTTCCGGGAAAGAAGACGGAGCACGAGCCATTGTGCAAAAACTCAGCTTGCGTTGCCGAACGTGACCCTTTTAGGTGAACGTGCACAAACTCCAGTAAGTTATGTGGGGCAATAACATTAAGATAACATACAATTATGCTAGAGGCTAAGTAGAACTAAGAAACATTGTACCTGCATTAGAGTAGGGGGTGACAGGATCCTTATCTCACTAGAATAGCTGGGAGCAAGAACAGACCGTTTGGTATTTGGTAGTAAATGGGCAGAATGCCAAATAAGGGAGAAGACGCTAGAGCTAGAAGTCGATTGGTTGGAAT
>JACXGI010014178.1:0-19301 GCA_016801175.1 Esox masquinongy | reverse complement strand
CACCATACCCACAGTGAAGCATGGTGGTGGCAGCATCATGCTTTGGGGCTGTTTTTCTTCAGCTGGAACCGGGGCCTTAGTCAGGGTGGAGGGAATTATGAACAGTTCCAAATACCAGGCAATTTTGGCACAAAACCTTCAGGCGTCCGTTAGAAAGCTGAAGATGAAGAGGAAGTTCACCTTTCAGCACGACAACGACTCAAAGCACACATCCAAATCCACAAAAGCATGGCTTCACCAGAAAAAGATTAATGTTTTAGAATGGCCCAGCCAGAGCCCAGACCTGAATCCAATTGAACATCTGCGGGGTGATCTGAAGAGGGCTGTGCACAGGAGATGTCCTCGCAATCTGACAGATTTGGAGCGCTTTTGCAAAGAAGAGTGGACAAATATTGCCACGTCAAGATGTGCCATGCTAATAGACTCCTAACCAAAAAGACTGAGTGCTGTAATAAAATCAAAAGGTGCTTCAACAAAGTATTAGTTTAAGGGTGTGCACACTTATGCAACCAGGTTATTATGAGTTATGAGTTTTTTATTTTTCCCCCTCAAGGATTTCAGTTTGTTTTTCAATTGAATTGTTCACGTTATAGGTCACATTAAAGGTGGAAAAAGTTCTGACATGATTTGTCTTTGTCTCATTCTTTTACATCACAAGAACCTGGCATTTTAACAGGGGTGTGTAGACTTTTTATATCCACTGTACATACACACAAATTGTCCACAATACATGCACAGAAAAAGGAAAAAGAACGTGGCTGACAATAGATTATAGTGGCTGGTAATAAAGAAAATATGGGAATCTGACAGAAAGTCTATTAAAGAGCTCTGATGACAACATCTATTGGTTGTTTCTTGTTATCACACCACCTTTTCACAATGTCCACCCTCTTCCAAGACAGTGACAACCAACAACAGAGTTTAAGAGGCTGTGTTAGTAACTGTTTGATGTTGTAGTAACTGGTTGATGTTGTAGTCACTGGTTCATTTTGTAGTAACTGGCTCATGTTGTAGTAACTTTCCACTGAAACTAGGGCAACAGAGTCCATGCCAATTTTCTGAAAACCTCTGAAACTCTTTTTAAAGAATGTCTGCAAGTGTTCGCAAACATGATCTACTAACACAAACCAGAATATCCAGACAATCAGAATGAACAAAATTACAACCCAGTCATTACCAGACGACACTGCATACACAAACATAAGCACAAAGCAAAACGCTGTGCTATCTGGCCATTAACGAACAAACAGAAAACCATGGCAAATATTTGACGATGGTTACTGATCAGTACAGGCTCAGTGAGCAGTCAGGAAAACATGTCTCCCTGTAGAGGAATGGCTGTGCAATCACAGTAACATAGCAGAACACCTGTCTGATGACATTGCTTATTTTTTGTGTAAATTCTTGTAATTTGTACTATGTTCTTGCCAATTATCCTGTAGATTTTAGTTACTACTATCTCTTTACAACTATCATGCAATATTTTAAATCCACAAATCAAATGTACATTTGAAGAAGGATTCAAATATCAAAAAAGGTCCCCTTTATGTGCGGACAAATCAAAGTCAGGACCTGTCTCTCCATGAACACCTCCCTCTGACCTCCCCTACAACAACATCTGCCTCACTGGACAAGCTAGAAAACATACAGAGTAATGGATTCTGAGAGCACCTGGGATAGCACCTGGGTAGGGTGTAATATATCCAGTCCATGATCGTTAACATTCAACTAGACATTATTTAGTCTGTTCTGTACTGTTATGCTTATGGTTACAGGAGTGTTGTGCCATTTTGGAAAAAAACTAAGCGAGACCTGCTGTCGTCCAACACAAAATTCATGCTCACACACACAAGCACACACGTTCAAATCGACAAGGCAATCCGCCTAGCTGCCCTTGAGCAAAAGTACTTAATACGATCTCACTCGGACGCAATGGCTGCCATAGCAACACAACAGAATTTTACAGACTGTTAATTAGCCATTGCAAGCATGCCAGTGTGGAATCATATGAATGTATGTTTCATTGGAAGGTAAATGTACCTAGATGACGAGAACAACAGAAACCTCTGTGGTTAGATTCTCTCTCTGTAGGTCACTCTGCCAACCTCAGGAATGTGAAATGTTTACACTGACAATTTGGCATGGGGGTTCTCGTGGAAATGTGATATGTGCTAGGTAGACACGCCCTTCGAGGTATATACCAGCTAGCAACCATCTTTACAGTGAGATTGAGTTGATGAATGGCAAGGCTACATGTGCTGTGATACTATTCAATAAACCCAATGGCTCTCTCCCTTGACTCTCGACGGGTGCGTGCATAAAGAAAGTCACCACTATACGAAAAGGCAAATATTCCTACACCAGCTAAGCTCCCCCCGAAAAAAAAAGAATCATAAACTATCACACACTGAATAAATATGTTGGGTGCTGCATTTTTATTTTATTTTTAATTTATTTTAGGGTAGAGTGGTGTATGTAATATAAAATAGGGTGCCCACTGTAGTTATTTGTCATGATTCAAATTGAAACCCACATTACCACCACTTAATTATTTAATAGGTTACATGAACTAACAAAAAAAGCAGATCTCCATGTTAGCAGGTCACACTCAAGGTTGTAAGACACCTGGCGACAGACCCCATTGAGGGCTACCGTTCTCATATCAGACTGAATCGAATTAATTAAAACAGGGTCCTTGTATACATTTAAAAGGTTAAGCTTAATTGTTCCCTGACAATAATGGTTGATTTCATGGCTGTGACCTCACTCTTTGAGGGTGTCTCCGGGGGAGTTGGGATTTGGAAAAAACATTTCACACCGACACACACACACACACACACACACACACACACACACCCACACACTGTTGGCTTGGATGTGTTATGTCTGTGTTTCTAAAGGCCACAGTGGGTTTTCTCTAACGGTGGAGGGAGAATGTATCACATTCCGTCTGTAGTGTGGGCCCTGTGCTAGCTAGCCCAGAGGTACTGGTCAAAGGGGGGGACTCTGTGTGGTGGGTGAAGGGTCTGCATACAGAGAGGAAAGAGAAAAACATGGGGGATAAAGAGACTAGCCACTATTGTCTGTGTGTCCAAGCTTGTTTTGTTTTACAGTACACAAGGGGCTAGCAGAGAGGGTTGACACACACACACACACTCACACTCACACACGCACAAACACGCACACTCACGCAGAGACAGTCAAACATAAAAGGCTGCTTCTCTGATCGGCATCAGGTACCACACTAATTGAGCTGTTTAAATATTTAAAGCGACACAGAAAAGGAGGGGGTTGCCTGAAACAAGGAAGGGTGAGAGACAGACAGATGAGAGTGAGACAGGCAGTTTAGAGATAGAAGAATGGCAGAGAAAGACCATAGAGAGACACAGAGAAATGATCGAGAGACGCAGAGAGATGATAGAGAGACACAGAGAGAGATGATCGAGAGACACAGAGAGATGATAGCGAAACACAGAGAGAGACGATAGAGAGACATAGAGAGATGGTAGAGACAGAGAGAGGTGAGTCTGTAATCAGGGTTTCACAGGAGAATACAGGGCTTCTAGTTACTAAACTGAGAAAGACAGACATGAATGATCAAGGAAAACAAGTGATGAAGAGAGCAGGGAGCGAAAGAGAGAAAAAATGAAATAATAATTAGAGCGCTAGCTAACAGCATTAAAGAGTGTTTAAGCTGGCCTAGACCCCTGGAGCGGAACACTGGGGGACAAACAGGATGTCCCAGAAGCCTTTGTTCCTCTTGTAGTAATCAACGTGCAAGAGAGAGATTCATTGGCAACTAACGAAACGGTTCGGAGATACGCCAAGTGTGTGTGTGCGCGTGTGTGAGTGTGTGTGTGTGTTTGTGTGTGTGTGTGTGTGTGTGTTTGCAGGTGTGTGGGTGGGTGGGTGTGGGAGTATATTTGTTTGTGTAGCCTTGAAAGAAAACAGTAGAACTGCATTTAGAAGAACGCTGAATGAAGACATACCACAACGTAGTTACACTCCAATTCAGGACAGGCTTTATGAGCCTTTACATGGTTTTACCATCATGAAGCAACCAGATGTCTATACTAGACAGGTAAGGATGAACAACAAAATCAACAGAATCTAAATCACTTTCTCTACTTTTGCTGCTCAGGGCCACTGACCAAGGACTTTAAGCCTATTTACAGAACATCAAGGGTTCAAATGACCATAAACGATGAGTCATTCTGACCAGACTCAGAGACACAGTGAATGCGTAGGGTGGCCTGTCACTCTTCATCAGAGTCTGGGTCTGTCTGGGTTGTGTCTCTGGTGGTCTGCCCCCTATGATCTTGTCTGTAATATAGTTGTGCATACCCTGGCAGAAATTGTGAAATTTTGGCATTGATTTTGAAAATATGACTGATCATGCAAAAAACTGTCTTTTATTATACAAGGATAGTGATCATATGAAGCCATTTATTATCACATAGTTGTTTGGCTCCTTTCTAAATCATAACGATAACAGAAATCACCCAAATGGCCTTGATCAGAAGTTAACATACCCTTGAATGTTTAGCCTTGTTACAGACATACAAGTTGACACACACAGGTGAAAATGGCAATTAAAGGTGAATTTCCCACACCTGTGGCGTTTTAAATTGCAATTAGTGTCTGTGAATAAATAGTCAATGAGTTTGTCAGCTCTCACATGCATGCACTGAGCAAGCTAGATACTGAGCCATGGGGAGCAGAAAAGAACTGTCAAAAGACCTGCGTAACAAGGTAATGGAACTATATAAAGATGGAAAAGAATATAAAAAGATATCCAAAGCCTTGCAAATGCCTGTCAGTACTGTTCAATCACTTATAAAGAAGTGGATAATTCAGGGATCTCTTGATACCAAGCCAAGGCCCGGTAGACCAAGAAAGATTTCAGCAAAAACTGCCAGAAGAATTGTTCGGGTTACAAAGAAAAACCCACAGGTAACCTCAGGAGAAATACAGGCTGCTCTGGAAAAAGACGGTGTGGTTGTTTCAAGGAACACAATACGACAATGCTTGAATACAAAAATGAGCTGCATGATTGAGTTGCCAGAAAGAAGCCTTTACTGTGCCAATGCTACAATAAGCCCGACAACACCTTGAAATGTCTCACAGCTTCTGGCACACTGTAATTTGGAGTGACGAGACCAAAATAGAACTTTATGGTCACAACCATAAGCACTATGTTTGGTGAGGGGTCAACAAGGCCTATAGTGAACAGAATACCATCCCCACTGTGAAGCATGGTGGTGGCTCACTGATGTTTTGGGGGTGTGTGAGCTTTAAAGGCACGGGGAATCTTGTGAAAATTGATGGCAAGATGAATGCAACATGTCATCAGAAAATACTGGCAGACAATTTGCATTCTTCTGCACGAAAGCTGCACATGGGACGCTTTTGGACTTTCCAGCACGACAATGAGCCTAAGCACAAGGCCAAGTTGACCCTCCAGTGGTTACAGCAGAAAAAGGTGAAGGTTCTGGAGTGGCCATCACAGTCTCCTTAATATCATCGAGCCACTCTGGGGAGATCTCAAACGTGCGGTTCATGCAAGACAACCAAAGACTTTGCATGACCTTGAGGCATTTTGTCAAGACGAATGGGCAGCTATACTACCTGCAAGAATTCTGGGCCTCATAGACAACTATTACAAAACACTGCACGCTGTCATTGATGCTAAAGGGGGCAATACACAGTATTAAGGACTAAGGGTATGCAGACAGGTGAAAGTGGCAATTAAAGGGGTCAGTTAATTTTTTTCTTTGTTGCCATGTTTTGTTTTATGATTGTGCCATTCTGTTATGACCTACAGTTGAATGTGAATCCCATAAGAAATAAAAGACATGTGTTTTGCCTGCTCACTCCTCGTTTCTTTACAAATGGTACATATATCACCAATTCTCCAAGGGTATGCAGACGTTTGAGCACAACTGTAATGTGGGCATTGCATGTAGGCCATACCACAGACCCGCAGACCACGATGAAACAGCTTTACTGACTATCGCCATCACCTCTGGACACTGAGCCCTGGGGCAGCGGGGGACATGTCAGCAGGTTAAGCCCAAAGTGGAGAGCCCTGGGTGGGGCTGCTGGGCTGGGCAGATGGGCGCTCTGCTGGAGGGTCTGGAGGTGCAGAGGACTGCCCCGACTCCATTCATCTCCGGGGCTTTCGCTGGAACACCACAATGTGCAGGAGGACAGCCAAGGGACACATGAATCACACACACAGACACACACACACACACACACACACACACACACACAGACACTCTTATATATGACTTAATGGGGCCATAAGACCTGTGGACATGGAGGCAGTGGCTGACTGGTTTTATTAGGAGATATACCAGGCCTTGGCAGGAGAGACAGAGCGGAAAAAGAGCGTCTGGTCCAGGCTGCTAGGATCAATGCTAACCAACACGTCACTAGGCGGTGACCGGGATCGCTTCAGAAACATTGCAATTCAGCTAAAATGATGTATGTATTCTAAATTAGCCTTGCTAACGTTAGCTAACTAGTTTAATTAGCTTCTCTCGCTTTGATGCAGTCAAGACAGTTACTATGTATTCAGAGAAAACAACAAGGAACACTACTAAATCAGGGTAGAGTAGACATGGTTGCTATTTCACTCCTGTTCCCAAGTTTCTCTTTGTAGTCAACATCTAATGCATTGCAGCTCCACCTGTTTTTATAACCTGTAAATATTGTACTTTTTTCGGCTCCTACTTATACCAAAGCATTGATGCATTATGCACTTTTGATGACGGTCAGTCGCGGTTAGTGGTCAGCATAGTGATAAGTGCATTGCGCTTTTGATTTTGTGAAGAAACGAAGGATACAACGGTCTTTTAAACCTTCACAACCATATTAAGGGCCATTACGCTCTGACGTGTCTGACTCGGTTGTGTGACTCTGTTACTGAGATATGACCTCTCACCAAAGGACACAGTGTGCTGAACACCTGCCTGAGGTGTGTTCTCAAAGCACACAACAGCCATCTTTAACAGAACGAATGCAGAAAATGAGACAAAGGAGCGAGAGAACCATCCAGAGACAGAGAGAGAGAGAGGAGTGGAGGGGGAGCAAGCCCAGACGATAATTGGTTAAGCATTGTCATGACTACGGTGATGCGTATCACTCATCTCCTCCACCTCCTCACAAACAGACGATTTCCTGTTGATCTATCAGCAGCAGAAGGTCCAAACACACTCATACTTAACAGAAACTGGACAACAGATGAATGTGGTGATAGGAGGGCTCTCATTGGTCTCTACATTGTTGAACCCACTGAAATGAAAGGCTTGCTATTATTGGTGGTCTAAATGTGTATTCACGTGGTGAATGTCAATAACACAATTTACACAAATCAAGTAAAACTTATTATTTCACATGTTACTATGCACTGAATGACACACAGAGAATTCAACAGTGAATTGCAACCCTTCAGAAACACAATGAGGCCAATATGAACGGGCGGAGAGAGTTCTAAGAGTAGTTTTTCTATATACTGTTCTTATTGCTGCGTTTTTCATACAATGGGGGCTTTATTTTGATTTTGCAATATTGAGTTGTCATTCATGCCATTCAATCATATTGAATTAGAATTTGAGAGAGAGAGAGAGAGAGAAAGAGAGAGAGAGAGAGAGAGACAGAGAGAGAGAAAATGGTATTGAGACAGTGCTATTGAGAGTGTGGGAGAAAGAGAGAGGGTAGAAGAAAAGGGAATGAGGGAGAGTGAGTCACAGAGCATGAAAAGGAGACAGAGGGAGAGAGTGAGGCAGGAAGAGAGAGGCCCATCCAGCACGGCACAGCAGACATGTTTTAACCCAGTCAGTCGTGACAGCCGGTTCTGTTGTCCAGGGGGTATCTGTCGTCACACTCTGTAACAGAAGCACTTCCCTGACTGTCAGTCCAACACGACCCGCCACACACCGCCCTGCCGTCTGACCCCCGACCCCTGACACCCCCCCCCCCACACACACACACACACGGAGCAACAGGAGGTGCTGTCGTTTCTTCAGTTAATGAGTGTCGGGGCCAGAAGGCCAGGAGGAGACAAGGGTCAGAGCCGAGTGCCAGGACGCCTGCCAGGGTGTTGGGAACAGCCCCCGCCTCCTTCCTCTGTCCACCTCCTCCTCAACACACCAACAGACATATGGGTGATAAGGATCAGATGAACATACGGGCAGACGGTCAAGCGACGCACAGTCCTTGTTGATTTGACACACTTTCTTCACTCCTCATTTCATGCGCTTACACAAACACTGGAGCAGGCATCTCTACCAGACTCACACACCTGCTGGAGCTTTCTCAAACACACACATATAGAGGTAGACATACATATACACACACACACACATGCACACACACAAACACACACAGAGAGAGATAGACATATATAAACAGACACACAGGGACACAGAGGAGAAGTGAGAAGATAAGCGGAGAAGTGATGAGAGGAGAAAAGAAGGGGAAGAGAAGAAAGAATAGAAGGGGGCGAAGAGGAGAAGATAAGGGGAAAGAGAAGAGAGAAGAGGAGGAGAAGGGACGAGAGAAAAGGAGAAGAGAGAAGGGGCGAAGAGGAGGGGAGTGGAAGAGAGAAAAGGAGAAGAGAGGAGAATGAGAGAAGAGAGAAAAGAAGGGAAGAGAGAAGGGGAGGAGATGAGAGAAGGGAAGAGAGAAAAGGAGAAGAGGGGCCTGCATGTCTAATTAACAGCTAGCCAACACAACATAAGAAAACACAGAACTGGTCTGGTTTTGACTGACCATCTGTAAAATGGGCCATCTGCCCCAAATCAATTTTATAGACACACAATTGTATACACATACACACACGCAGACACGCTTTCACACACATATCTCTGCATAAAATTGCAAACCCATTAGAATTTTGTGTTATAAGGTTAGATCTGAAATCTAATCACATCTAGTCTATAACTTACAATATTTATGTATTCAGGTGTCTTCAAGCTTTTTAGGCCTTTTGATGAGGCCAAATAGAATGGTCCTTTTTTATGTCCATATAAACACATCCATAGAAGGGGTATTTGAAATATATTTCAAACCTGACACATTTTATTAGAAATAGCAAGTTTACAGACATTGGGTTTTAGAGACCAAAAGACATTGGGTTTTAGAGACCTGACCACCAGGGTGTTCAGAAGACCTGACCACCAGGGTGTTCAGAAGACCTGACCACCAGGGTGTTCAGAAGACCTGACCTCCAGGGTGTCAGAAGACCTGACCACCAGGGTGTCAGAAGACCTGACCACCAGGGTGTCAGAAGACCTGACCTCCAGGGTGTTCAGAAGACCTGACCACCAGGGTGTTCAGAAGACCTGACCTCCAGGGTGTTCAGAAGACCTGACCACCAGGGTGTCAGAAGACCTGACCACCAGGGTGTCAGAAGACCTGACCACCAGGGTGTTCAGAAGACCTGACCTCCAGGGTGTTCAGAAGACCTGACCTCCAGGGTGTAGCCATTTGTTTACTTAGCTGTTTTCTGTCAGAAACACCAACAGGATGTGAGGTGTTCCACCTACCTACTATTAGTAGAAATGGTCAAGACTAAAGGTGCAACCAGTATGGGGTCATCAAAGACATCAAGCCTTACTGTCAGGTTGGTTAAAAAACACTGAGTCTCTCTTTCTCCCTTTTCCTCTCTCTCCCTTTCCCCCTCTCCCTCCCCCTTCTCTCTCTCTGTCCTCCTTTCACACTTCCTCCCTCTCCGTTCAGAGAAACACCTGCAGGTTGCTTATTCCTGGGAAAAGAACACGTGTTCCAGAACAAAGTTCACAAATCCTAAAGCCAATAAGCCAGGAGGGAACACGTGCACCTGTGCATTGACAGACAAATACACAAACACACACACACATTTAAGGCTTTTCTGCCTTCGTTTTTTTCAGTCACTTTGGTACTATTATCAATAGCATGTTGCAGTGTTTCAAAACTCTTAGTACAAGACTCCAAACAGATCATACTTGTAAATCATTAAATCTTGCATTCAAAACAACATATTTTGCTTTCATTTAATTTGTTAACATCTTTCACCACAAGATTAATGATTCAACCACTTCGTTTTTGGTGAAATACAACGAGTAAATTCGTTAAAGTCATCAAAAAAATAACAGTGCAATTCTTTCAGTTAAGTCATAGGGACGATCAGTTAGTCCAAGACCAAACACTGTGAGACACGTGTTTCAAAACCACTCTTTGAAGAGTCAAAGGTAATATGTTACAGTTTATTTCACTGTTTTCACATTAGGAAAAACTAACTATACATTACCCATCACAACTGATAGAAAATAATTTCCATAATTTCTATCCCATAATCAAAACTGTGGTCAGTGAAGACATCATCAACAATCATTAATGCAAAAAAAGTAACTTTTACTGCAACATGATTTTTTGTCTAATCAACATTGTATTGTAAAACCCAAGAAGGAGCTTATTTCCTCCCAACCCCTCTTCAGATATGGATGCTAACATCGTAATGTTTCCCCCACATTTTCCAGGCACATAGACAGTTGCTCATTGGCCAATGACATTGCGCCAACACTGCTGAGTTTTGACGTGGTAGAATCATGCTTTATCAACAAAGATGTACTTGTGATGGTTCACAGCGGTTCAGTTTTTAATTTCGACCCTGTTCATGGGCTCTCTGATTTATTCCGCTGTCTTGTTGTCCATCCTGCCCCATGTTCACACGGTTTATATGGTTATTTGCTTACCAGTTGTGGTACTACTGTGAATGGCAATTATGTCCTGTTTATGACAGTATTGTCATATAGGCAATGCAGTGGTTTTGAGTCTCACAATACCAACACCAAGGTTGTGGGTTTGAATCCCACTGAGGTCACATACAAATCTATGGCCTCGGGGTGGTGATTCTGTACTTTTCAATCTGAACATAGCAGACAAAACAATGTAAAATACATACAGTATATTCACCAAATGGTTGAGTAATGATCAATTAGGAACAATGAACATAGTGACAGTAAAATGTATTTTGACAACAGAGTAGAAAATCTCATCAAAAGTTGTACTTTGTATGAACATTATGTATTTCAATGTAAAACATCTTTCTAGATGTTTTTTGTACTCAGTCAATGTCAGATGTACTTCGAGTTGGGAAATAAGATCTTTTTGATGATCTGTTGTGTTTTCTGTACTAAGAGTGGTGAAATATTACCACATGTATGAACAGTACCAAAGTGTCTGAAAAAAAACTGTAATAAAACTGCCTTCTTATTATTAACTCATCACTGTAAACCCATGACTCTTTGTGTTCAATATCCTACCCTGGGAGAGACGGGTTCATACAGATACTGCATGGGGAGGGAGAGAGAGGAGAGGCAGAGAGGCAAGAGAGTGGAGAGGTACAGGAGACAGAGAGAGGAGAGGGACAGGGAGAGGAAGGCAAGGAAGGGGAGAGAAAAAAGGGAGAGAAAAGTGAGGGAAAGAGAGGGGAGTGAGGAGAGGAGAAAGGTGGCCATCATGGATCAATACTACAGACATGCTGTGAACCCTTCCTCCTCCCTGACATGTTACAAAGGGATTACCGTTGGGCCAGACTGAAGCCTGTCAGTCTGGCCCAAGGCCTGTTATAACCACTAATCACACACACCTCACTACACACACAAACCTCACTACACACACACACACACACACTCAACCCAAAGGCCACTAGCCCTGGGAATCTGCCTGTAATTCCATTCTACATGTTTGAGGGGAGGGAAAGGGGAGCGGAGGAAAGAGATGGAAAACAAAAAGTGTGTGTGCGAGAGTCAGAGACATGAAAAGAGAGATGGATAGAGAGATAGAAAGAGGTGGAAAGAAAGAATAAGAGATGGACAAAGAGATTGAAAGGTTTGAGAGATGGAGAGATAGAAACAGAGGAATGATCCATGATCATACTGATCACACACAAACTTTCCAGTTGCTCTGATGTCCCTTCAGGTACTTTTAATGAGCATTAGAATATTTCTTTCACATGTACCATTCATAAGCATATTATACACATATGTATCTATAATACTCGATGCTTCTACCATACTGTTCATACTCCCCATCCTATTCTTTCAAAATTGAT
The DNA here is from genome assembly GCA_016801175.1 of Esox masquinongy. NCBI lineage: Eukaryota > Metazoa > Chordata > Actinopteri > Esociformes > Esocidae > Esox > Esox masquinongy. Next base: position 7,198 of record JACXGI010014178.1, on the reverse strand, counting down.
GCTAGTTTATACTTTTTCGTATATTACTGCCATACTTGTCATATCTACAATGTTCAATACCATTACTAATATTGCTGCTAGTTAACAGTACTCTTCTTAAACTGCTGCTATGTACAGTGTTATGTATATTATTGCTTTATTTTTGTTGTGTATAAATTGTTCTTGAATTCTCACTACAGAGTTATAGTCTGCTATGCCACCATTCATAAGCTTATTACACTCATATGTATCTATAATCTTCAATCATTCTACCAATCGCTGCTAGTTTATACTGTTATGTATATTACTGCCATACTTGCCATATCTAAATGTTCAATAATACTACCCAGATTGCTGATAACTTTCAGTACTCTTTGTTTGAACTGCAGCTAGTGTACAGTGTTATGTACACCAATCAGCCATAACATTAGGACCACTGACAGGTGAAGTGAATAACACTGATAATCTCGTTATCATGGCACCTGTCAGTGGGTGGGATATATTAGGCAGCAAGTGAACATTCTGTCCTCAAACTTGATGTGTTAGAAGCAGGAAAAATGGGCACACGTAAGGATCTGAGCGACTTTGACAAGGGCCAAGTTGTGATGGCTAGACGACTGGGTCAGAGCTTCTCCAAAACTACAGCCCTTGTGGGGTGTTCCCGGTCTGCAGTACTTATCAAAAGTGGTCCAAGGAAGGAAAAGCTGTGAACTGGCGACAGGGTCATGGGCGGCCAAGGCTCATTGATGCACGAGGGGAGCAAAGGCTGGCCCATGTGGTCCGATACAACAGACGAGCTACTGTAGCTGAAATTGCTGAAGTTAATGCTGGTACTGATAGAAAGGTGTCAGAACACACAGTGCATCGCAGTTTGTAGCATATGGGGCTGCGTAGCCGCAGACCAGTCAGGGTGCCCATGCTGACCCCTGTCACTGCCAAAAGCGCCTACAATGGGCACGTGAGCATCAGAACAGGACCACAGAGCAATGGAAGAAGGTGGCCTGGTCTGATGAATCATGTTTCCTTTTACATCATGTGAATGGCCGGGTGTGTGTGTGTCGCTTACCTGGAGAACACATGGCACCAGGATGAACTGCAGCAGGATAATGTGCCCGCCACAAAGCGAAAATAGTTCAGGAATGGTTTGAGGAACACAACAATCAAGCATCTGTGGGATGTGCTGGACAAACAGGTCCGATCCATGGAGGCCCCACCTCGCAACTTACAGGACTTAAGGGATCTGCTGCTAATGTCTTGGTGCCAGATACCACAGCACACCTTCAGAGGTCTAGTGGAGTCCATGCCTCGACGGGTCAGGGCTGTTTCGGCAGCAAAAGGGGGACCTGCACAATATTAGGCAGGTGGTCATAAAGTTATGGCTGATCGATGTATATTGTGATATTTTTGCTTATAGATTTTTCTTAACTCTCACTACGTAGATGTCGGGTGCCACGTCACAAGAATTTCATTTTGCAGGATGACGCTGTGTTGTTCGGTGCATTTGACAAATAGACCTTGAAACTTGAAACTTGGAATGGACATAAAGGCAGACAGTCACATAGACTTTACCAATTTCAATCTTCTGTGTCTGTATGAGCAAGGGTAGGTGACCCCTGCTCATACAGTGTGTGTGTGTGTGTGTGTGTGTGTGTGTGTGTGTGTGTGTGTGTGTGTGTGCAGTGAGGTGGTGGGGTGACCTACATGCATCACACATCACAGGAGACCCCTGGGGCCTGAACTATAAAAAGACACCCAACTCTACTGAACCAGGCAGACAGACCCCAGAGGTCAGAGATGACCACAGCAGACAGGGTTATATGTTAACTCACTGTACCATAGCCTTAACAGACCTGATTAAACTCATCCTCATTTACAGTCAAGATTACTGGAATAAGGTGTGATTCTGCTGGTATAATACGAAAGCCATATTCAATTACGCTTTCATAAAACAAACGACAGCAGTGTTTTTCAGAAAAAACACTGCTTTTCAGAAACACAAACGTTCCAATTGTACATAATGTAATTTCACTGACAACTAAAAGATATTTGGTTATCAACAGAAAAATGCACTTTGCTCACTTGAATGCTTCTGGCCCATATACAGAGGAATATATGATGAAGATGAATGTTGAATTCCAATGCCCACCCTACAAATGGCCTGAGTGTTTTAAAACCAATGGTCTGTACTCATCAACTCTAGACAAAACCTACCAAAAACCTGTCAACACACCTCACCTCTCTCTCTGGATGAGTGTGTTTCTGGGTGTGTGTGTGTGTGTTTGTGGGAGTGTGTGTGTTGTGGGGTGTGTGTGTGTGTGTGTGCTCCATATTTTGTCTGCAGTCATAAAGAGCAGTACAGTTTAATTATTGTAGAGTCAGTGGTCACCCAACGATCAGAATTCTGGGTACCCATCCTCCCTCACCACATGGCATTTGCAGTGATTGGTCTTTCATTCTGACTCTAGTCAGTGCCTGTCCAATCACCTTAGCTACTGGGCCGTGTTTTCCTATTAGCTGGTTGACATATTCAGGTCTGGGATATAATTGGTTGTACGGTCAACACGAAAGGACAAATAATATTTATAATCTGCCTGCACTTTCCTCTTTTCCTTTTACAGATATCCATTCCTCTGTTCATCTCTTTATCCCTCTGTTCATCCCTTAATCTCACTCTTCATTCCTTCATTTCAATTTGTATCCATATTTTCATCCTTCTTTATCCCTCTCTTCATTCCTCTTTTCACACCTTTCATCATATCTCCCTTTATCCCTCTCATTATACCTCTTGTCATTCCTTTCTTTATCCCTTCATCCCTTTATTCCTCTCTTCATCTCTCTTTCAAGCCAGGCAACTAAGAAGATAAAGCAGCCTTTTATAATTGGTCTAAGGAGATAGAGGGAGCATTTATAATGCCTCTAATGAGAGAACATGTATAAAGTGTCTAAGAAGATAGAGAGAACATTTATAATAGGTCTAAGGAGATAGGGGGCACATTTATAATGGACCTAAAGAGGAAAAGAGAACATTTATGTGTCTAATGAGATAGAGAGAGCATTTATAATGGGTCTAAAGAGATAAAGAGAACATTTATAATGGATCTAATGAGATAGAGAGAGCATTTATAATGGGTCTAATGAGATAGAGAGAGCATTTATAATGGGTCTAAAGAGATAAAGAGAACATTTATAATGGGTCTAAAGAGATAAAGAGAACATTTATAATGGGTCTAAGAAGATAGAGAGAGCATTTTTAATGTGTCTAAGAAGGTAGAGCATTTATAATGTGGCTAAAAAGATAGAGCATTTATAACGTGGTTAAGAAGATAGAGCATTTATAACGTGGCTAAGAAGATAGAGCATTTATAATGTGGCTAAGAAGATAGAGCATCTTAGTTCCTTGAATAGCAGTTCCATGGGACTCAAAGTTCCGGGTCTTTTTTGGTGGAAACGCGGCTATTAATGGGTCTAAAGAGATAAAATGAACATGGGGAATATCATGTGTGTGGGGAATATCATGTGTGTTTGTGTTCATGCATACAGTATGTGAATTTGTGTGTACTATTTATCCATGTGGATTAGTGTGAATGTGTGTTCATGCATGTGTGTGTGTGTTTGTGTTACAGTAAAGAGTGCAGTAAAGCACACATACCCAACCCTACAGGACGTCTTCTACACAGTTCTCTGTCTACAGCTATGGCGCAACAATGACAGCCTGTTGACACCCCAGGGGCTCATCTGCTTGTCTGTCAATCATCCTACAACCCTGCCCTGTGTGTTTATGAATGCTTTATGAATACAGCATGACTAGTCTCCAGGGAACATGGTGTGTGTGTGTGTGTGTGTGTGTGTGTGTGTGTGTGTTAGTGAACATATGATGAATATACAGAGTCTAGTCCCCTTGGGATGTTGTATAGCATTTAGGAACATAAAGGGTGTTCCCTTAAATGACAACATGACAAATTATAAATCCAGCCCCTGATTGGCTCTACACTGCCACTACACTGCATGTGGTTTAGTATTCCAGGTTGATCATAGTATCTTGGGGTTTGGTAGTTTAATTAATGTAGTTATCATTGACTTATGTTTGACGACGTACAACTGTGATTATGCTCTGATATTGAGGAGGTGTGAACCGAACCAGATAAGTGCCTTTGATTTGGGTCATATGATATGACTTTGATGAATGAGCTGATGTCCTGTTTCCAGCTCCTGCGATGATACTTTCTGAAGCCTTGGAGTTGTTGTGTATTTCATTAAACATCTTCTGTAGTCTGACAAGCAGACACGCATACACTCCAGTCTCATTGGTGTCATCTCCATACAAAGGGATTTCATCCAGACAAATCAGGCCGGTTGTAATAAATTTCAGTGTTAGGAAATATTCTGACACTGACACAATTTTCAGAATGTCGGCTCTGTATGCCACCACAATGGATTTGAAATTAAACAACAGAGTTTCAGTTTTAATTCAAGGGGTTGAACAAAAATATTGTATGAAATGGGAATTGCAACCATATTCATACACAGTCCCCTTATTTTAGGGGCTCAAATGTAATTGGATAAATTAACACAATCATAAAAAATTTTTTTTAAATACTTTGTCGAGAATCCTTTGCAGGCAATGCCTGCTTGAAGTCTGGAATGCATGGACATCACCAAACGCTGGGTTTCCTCGCTCGTGGGACCTTGTTCGTGGGACTTTCTGCCTTAAGTTTTGTCTTGCTCGATCGGGTTGAGATCAGGTGAGTGACTCGAAACATTTCAGAATATTCAACATCTTTGCCTAAAAAAACTCGTGTTGCTTTCGCAGTATGTTTTGGGTCAATGTCCATCTGAAGTGCTATCCAATCGACTTTGCTGAATTTGACTGAATCTAAGCAGACAATATATCCCTATACACTTCAGAATTAATCCGGCTGCTTATGTCTTGTCACATCATCAATAAACACTAGTGACCCAGTGCCATTGGAAGCCATGCATGTCCATGCCATCACACTGCCTCCACCGTGTTTTACAGATGATGTGGTATGCTTCGGATCATGAGCCGTTCCAAGCCTTCTCCATACTTTCTTCTTCCCATCCTTCTGGTACAGGTTGATCTTAGTTTCATCTGTCCAAAGAATGCTGTTCCAGAACTGTGCTGTCTGGGATTTTTTTAGATGTTTTTTGGCAAAGTCTAATCTGGCCTTTCTATTCTTGAGGCTTATGAATGGTTTGCACCTTGTGGTGAACCCTCTGTATTTGCTCTCATGAAGTCTTCTCTTTATGGTAGACTTGGAAAATGATATACCTACCTCCTGGAGAGTGTTCTTCACTTGGCTGGATGTTGTGAAGTGTTTTTTCTTTACCATGGAAAGGATCCTATGATCATCCACCACTGTTGGCTTCCTTGGACGTCCAGGCCGTTTTGTGTTGCAGAATTCACCTGTGCGTTCTTTTTTCTCAAAATGTACCGAACCGTTGATGTGGCCACTCCTAATGTTCCTGCTATCTCTCTGATGGATCTTTTATGTTTTTTGCAGCCTAATGATCACCTGTTTCACTTGAACTGAGAGCTCCTTTGACGCATGTTGTAGGTTCACAGCGACAGCTTCCAAATGTGAATGACACACCTGGAATCAACTCCAGACCTTCTATCTGCTTAATTGATGAAGAAACAACGAAGGAATAGCCCACACCCGTCCATGATACAGCCTTTGAGTCAATTGTCCAATTACTTTTGGTCTCTTGAAAAAGAGGGGGCTACATATTTAAGAGCTGTAATTCCTAAACCCTTCCTCCAATTTGTATGGAAATAACCTCAAATTATAGCTGCGAGACTGCACTTTAAGCACATATTCATAATTTAACTGTAACTCGAATATATTTTGGTTAACAGCCAAAATAACAAAACTTGTGTCAGTGTCAAATTATTTCCAGACTTAACTACAAATAACATTCTAACATCGGATGCATTGGTGTTTGCCAGCAAAAACGATTATTTCTTTAAATTCTTGCTTACATTGACTTACATATGTGAGGGCCACCTAATGAGGAACTTTATGTTAATAAGTACTGGTTGACCAAAATGTCAGATAGAACCTTCTAGCCCCAAAGCCTCCACCAATCTGAACAACCGGGGCTCAAAACTGGAGCCAAGTATTTTTATTCTAGACGTGGACTGTTTGAGCCACATTTTGTAAATGTTGCATTGGTGCGAGCTTCACATCCAACATGGCACCTTACTCATGGCACATTTAAGAGGCTAAAAGCACAGTGTGGCCAAACAGTGCATGACCTTCATTATAATTGCTGTAATGACAACATCCATCTGCCTTTGGCTGTAGGCCCCTCCCCCCTTCACTTTTGTGGATGTTATTTCCTGTTCTAACAATATACTTACTAGCTATGGGTATTATATTTACAGTTAGCAGTTTATCTAATATGTTTTAACTATAATAATGAGAAAGAGAGATAGAGTGAAACAGAGGGAAGCGGGGAGAGATTTTCTGGATGAAATACAGCATTAACATTTACGAGACATTTCCTTCTCCGTGGTCCACTGAGTCCATATCACATTATGGTCACCATCATTTACCATCCCACAAAAACACTTCAACCAGTCAAATAAATAGAACATCACGTCCAATCACTTGCCCCATCTTTCTCATATAGATTTCTCCCTGCGTCCAGTGTTCATTTGTCTCTCACCAATCAATCCTGCCATCGTTTCCTCATCCTTAACCCCCTCGGCCCCCCTGTTCATTTTCTAGTTCTTGGCCCACTTTCGGGAGAACAATGGAGACAATGGTACGTCCCCTGGGGGCAGCAGAGGGCCAGTTTAAATATCAAAAGACCCAAACTTCCCCCACCTCACACCCCACAGAGACATCCTCACCCCTCAGAGCACCACCAGCGTCCATCTGCCGGGTGAGGAGAGGGGAGCTGGAGAGGTGTGGAAGGGGCACGAGAGATGGAGGGAAAGATGGTGGGACAGTAGATGGTGACAGATTGCCAAGATGGAGAATGTGTGAGAAAGGGAGAGAGAGAGACAGGGATCATGGGACGGAGAAAGGAGTAGACGATTGAGAATGGACAGCAGTTGGTTGTTGTGACTGGGGGGGGTGGGTGGGTGGGGGGGTTCTCAATTCATTACTTGTAACTTTAATTTCAAACAGGAGCCTGTCACGCGTGTTTCTGTCAGCTGGACAGAGATGTCACACACACACACACACACACA
>JACXGI010014177.1:0-19508 GCA_016801175.1 Esox masquinongy | reverse complement strand
AGTGTCTTCTAAACCTCAACGATGAAATGTGTAAATCATGATTTCTGTTGTTCTACAGAGCTGAACGGACCCACACTCCTAGAGTGTGGGTGCATACAGTTGAACAATCTGGAGCAAGTCATGCTGATGTATTTTAATTGTCTTTTTGTGATCCAGGTACAACCACACCTCCAGTCTCCAATGATGGTTGGATAAGGGGTTATGATGTGTAGTTATTACAGTAAACTGATGATGTCTGTCCTGGACATTGACTTCCCCCTTTCACCTGTGAATTGTACGGGACTCATATTGTCATCTTTTCTATTTACAGGGACAGTGTCTGAAGCAGCAATTGGTTTAATGATTCTCATTGCTTTTGTAACCCAGAAAAAAATAGGGAAATGGAAAAAAAAGAACTACATAGTTGCAACATATAGACATATTAATGAACATTCATTCAAGGTTATTTAAATTGTTTAATTTGCAAATATTTTTTAATGGAAAAGCAGGTCAGAATAAATAAGTTAAATAGGTTGTGGAAAAGTAAATGGTTAATAAATAGTTATAATTGTTGTGTATAATCGACACCACCTACTGGTGAAAATAGGTGGCAGAAGATTTTTCTCCTTACTGCGTAATGCAGAAGCTCGATTAGGGCGAGATCAATTTAATATAACAACAAGAATTGCAACAAGGGATTTAGATGAGAAATTGGTAATACTGAAATAAAAAGAAGATTAAATGGAAGAAGATTGAGGTGTTACTACACACGCAGCATCAGCAGTATTCAGAAGAATTAACTGGAATTAGCCAAGTTCCTAACTTGATATCCTGGTGAGTTAGCTTAACATAAAAAAAAAAGTTATCTTAAGTAGTTTTATACATCTTACAGTTGTGATAATTTGTAGAGTCAAATAAAAAAAAGCAGGCAGGATATTTGGAGTATGTTGATGGATATTTTTCTTGGTGAAGGAAAGAGGTTGTAGATGGACAATTTTGTACCATTTGATGTGTGTTTAAATAGTTTTAGCACTGTAGTTGATAAGGCTATTGCTAGCTCTTCTATGCCATGTATGTATGTGTGGGTGCCTTGTGGACCACTTTATGCGGCTACATTTTTCATTGTCTAGAAAATTCCATAAAAGCTGTTGAATTATTGTAAAATTAATTTCAATTTTAAATGTTGAAACATTGTAATTTACTAATACAAAAAAGGGGGGGTTGGAAAATGTTTTTCTGTCAGACAGAGTAATTGCTCTGCATGGTTTGTGCAGGCTGTTTTTTTCATAGAAGGTCTGGACTTCAATGTAGATACTCCACATTCGGATAACCGAATCACCGAATATTTTTGGAACGGTCTGATACCCCTGCCGTCATCCTGGATGGATTCAACTACGCCCAAGGAGTGGTAGGACCTACAGTTGATATAAAATTATCCACTGTAGGTTTTTTATTTTTCCTCCTCAAAGATTTCAGTTTGTTTTTCAATTCAATTGTTCACGTTATAGGTCACATTAAAGGTGGAAAAAGTTCTGACATGATTTATCTTTGTCTCATTCTTTTACATGACAAGAAACTGGCATTTTAACAGGGGTGTGTAGACTTTTTATATCCACTGTATTGCCCGAAATACATGATCTGCACACGCCATGGAAAGTGGTTGAAATAATGATTGCGTACCCAGTTGTCAAAGGAGAAAGTAATTCAATTATTTATTGCCGCATTTGATAGTATATTGTTCATGAGGTTACAGACTCTATACTCGGTCTTACTAACTTGAGCTCATCTCACTCAATCTCATCTCAAAGAACTTCCAGTTGTCCTCTACTAAATCGCGGGACAGAATTACTGTAGGCCCATTGGCTAATCACTGTCGCGCTTTGAATGAAGTGACTTCCTGTGTACAGATAAAGATGTTCTTCTGTTATCTAAACATAAACAAGCATACATTCATCGTCTCTGCGGGTCACTCGCAGGGGATCTGATGGGGATAACGTTTTGATTTCAACACCAGTGCATAGGTACAAACACAGTGGAGCTTGGGGAAAATACGATCGCTCATGAGTCTGGTCGTCCTATGCACTGGCACTGAAATGAACCAATTTCAATGCAAGGACTCCTGGTACAGACCCGCAAAGACGCGCCGTTCTCATAGCATATTCACTTCGCAAAAATTACGTTGTCTTTTTCCGAAAACTCCTCTTGGTTTTTTGATACCTTAATGTCAGCTGTGCTCAAACGATGCATGTGCTTAAACAAGAAATAGTGATTGGCGACATGGGGACGTGCCAAGGATCTAAAAGAGCAATCAGCGTCTTCACAGTCTGACTCTATCTCAACAACTCAACACCAACACATTTAAAACAACCTACATAACCCCTCCATCCCGATTAAAAAGTATAAATAATTGGATTATTAACTGCTGGCTATAATACCATGCGGACTGACTCAAGAGTAGCCTAATGTACACAAGGCAGCATTTACCCGTAGTAGCGAGGAAGCACGCATAAGCAGTAGCGAATTTTGGCTTCTTCTTCTCTTAAATTAATGGCTGATCCCATCCATTGAAGGTGCATATACCGCCACCTACCGTACCGGAGTGTGAGGCCGCTCACGGCCTGCCTTTCCTATATCCTCCCGCTCAGACCTGTAGCCCTGATAAATCGACATACAAACTTAGCTACCATCCCACTCCCCTTCCCGCCCCCCCAGCAACCCCTCTACATCCCACTTCCTACCCTCCCCTCTAACCTTCTCATACAACCTTTCCCTCTCAACATCATACTGCTCACAATACATCAACACATGTTCAACTGTTTCCTCCAATCGACACTCATCACACAGCCCTGTTTCATGCTTACCTATCACCTTCAATGACGCATATAGTCCTGTATGCCCTAACCTAGTCGACACCACATCACCACTTCTCTCCTACACCCCATATTCCTCACCTCGACCCTCACTGTCCGCTGCACGCCATAATACCCTCTCCCCTTCCTGCTACCATCCCACTTCCTCTGCCAACAGTCAACACCTACCCTCTTCCTACACGCACTCCTAGCCAATCTATCAGCCCCTTCGTTACCCTCCACACCAACATGAGCCGGTACCCAGCAGAACCGAACCACCACACCCATCCTCTCCAATCCCAACAACAACACCATCATCATCTCCACCAACAAGTCACCTCTGTCCGACCTTCCAGTCTGTAAGATGCCTAACACCGCTGATGAGTCGGAACATACCACCACTCTCAAGGGTCTCACCTCCTCCACCCACCTCAACCCAAGAATCATCGCCACCATCTCTGCCGGATATACAGACACCTGGTCTGTCATTCTCTGAGCCATCTGTACATTAAATTCCGGCACATACATCCCCACACCAACCCTTCCACTCTTCGGATCCTTTGACCCATCTGTATATATCTGGAGAAACGTGTAGTACCCTTCACCAACATACCTTTCCACACATCGACCCATGCACCCCTCATCCCACTCCTTCCTTCCCTCTAACAAACTGACATCCACCCCTGGCGTTGGAAACAACCAATGCGAAACATTACCCAGTGTGACTGAAGGCCCCACTTCCCTCTCACTTAATCCATACTCCTGTTAGTCCCGCCCCCTCCACCAACTTTGCAATCACCCACCCAAACACCTTTACCTTGCCCACTTCCCTCTCCCTGCAGTCAGCCACAGCTTTGACTGCTGGATGCCCCTTCACGCTCCCCTTTAATCTGACCCAGTACGCCAGTGCCAGTTTTCTCTCACCTCAGGTCACCTTCCACTTGCAAGGTCTCAACCGATGTTGTCTTAAACGCACCTACACACAGCTGTAACGCGGTCGCCTGGACCACATCTAAACATTTCAACACTGATTTAGCTGTATACCCATACACAAAACACCCATAGTCTACATTCCTTCCTCTTTTCCACATTGCCCCATCATCTGCATATAAAGCCACACCCATCTCTGGACCCACTGCCCCAAACATGTCATCGATCATCACCTCAAACAACACTGGGCTGACCACACTCCACAGCGGCGTACCAATAGCAACCTCAAACTCCCTGGACAGGTCCTCCCCCACCTTCACCCGGAACACCCTTCCAAACCAAAAACTCAAAATCCAATTATACAGCCTACCTACTATACCCAACCTACTCAACTTAATCAACAGCCCCTCTCTCCACATTGTGTCACATGCTTTCTCCACATCAAAATACACCACACACATCACTTCCTTCAAGGTCAGTGCTTTTGCTATCTCAGTGCTAACCGTGACCAACGCATCTGCAGTTGACCTACCCCTCCTGAACCCACTCTGTGCATCACACACCAAACCCCTCTGCACCAGAAAAAACTCCAGCCTAGCCACCACCATCTTCTCCATCAGTTTACCCAAATTGGACGTCAATGATATAGGCCTATAACTCGCCGCCTTCGTAGGTTCCTTACCTGGTTTCAAAAACGGTAACACCACTGCTCTTTTCCATCCAGCCGGAACAGTCCCAGACCTCCACACCTTATAATACAACTGCAACACTGCTCGTTTCGCACAAACCGACGCTTTTTCAATCATCACATAGCATATCCGGTCTTCTCCCGGGCCGTCTTCCTACACCCCTCCAAGGCTTTCTCCAATTCATACATTGAGAACTCTACATCCATCCATGCCCTCACCGGTCTCCTCTTTCCTCACCATTACATCCCCATGTTCCCTGAGTACATCCGCTTGCCTTCTCATACCCTCCACCGTGATATGATCACACCGATGCACAGCCTCAAACGCCCCACCTATAACATTGGCTTTATCCACATTTGTGACTGCAGGAACACCACCTTCCACCAACACTGGAATCCCCCCCGTTTCCTTCCCCACCATCTTCTTAAACATCCTCCACACCCTTCTCAGATCCGTCCCACTCCCAATAGTCGAACAGTACTCACGTCACACCTCCCTTTTAGCTGTTTTAATTGTCCTCCTCGCCACTGCTCGTTTCCTTTGAAAATCCCTCAACTTAACTTCTGTCAGACAATTCTTCAGGACTCTCAATGCAACATCCCTCTCCACCACTCCTTTTTGTGCAGTCATCCATCCATCACGGCACCACCCTCCTTTGACCACCACTTTTGGACACCGGTATCACCAGCACTGCAGCCGCCAATATCCTAGCCGTCACCCTCTCTGCACACACATCCACAGACTCCCCCCCTACCACAATGTCCCCCAATCCTCCACACACTCGCTTATACTCTTTCCAATCTGCCTTCCTATAACACTCTTTGAGTCACCACTCTACCTTGTCTACATACCCCAACCCCTAACTTACAAACAACTGGGTAATGATCACTACCTACCGTAGTCTCCTGATGCACCTTCCACTCACACCTTCCCGCCAGCACTGCAGACACCAGCGTCAGATCCGGACACGATTCTGATCCCCTCAAAACATCAATCCTGGTACCCCTCCCATCATTCATGCACACCAGGCCATGACACCCCATAAAGTCCTCCACTGTTCCCCCTATGCCATCCGTCCGCACACTCCCCCACACTTCGTTATGTGCATTAAAATCCCCACACCACTTCACCTTTCCCTCATTGAATCTCCTATCGACCCCTTCCAACGTCCCCAAGACCACTCGCTCACAGGGATTATAGAAATTCACTATCCCTATACTCTCTTTATGTCCTACAATTTCTATACCCACACAATCTGACACTATTACCTCCACCCATCTGTAGTTCACACCAATTTTAACAAATGTAGCACAGCCCCCACCCACACCCTCCACTCTGGCACACCTAACTGACCTGAAGCCCGGGATCACAAAATCCAACATGGGCTGAAGCCACGTTTCTTGTACCACATCCATACTATACAAAAACGTCTTAAACTCCTGCCCATTAGCCACCAAACTCCTTGCATTCCATTGAAGCACCACCAACGCCATGCTAAGCCTGCACACTCACCCCCCCCCTTCACATCTTGTCCCTTTCAACACCTCATGAATCATTGCCCCGGTAACTTCAGAAATACAAAGAAACTCCCTAGCAGCACGTACCACTAGATTTATTCGCGCTGATGTTTCCTTGACCTGCTCACTAACATTCATTACACTACAAATGAACGCCAGGAAGACAATCCTGTCCAGTGACGCCAACAGGGGGGACAACCGTGAACATTGTCTTGGGCCCAGGCCTGGGGGGGGGGCATTTGGTTGGCTTAAATATAATTATTAATTTGTCAGTCAATGTTAGGAATCAGTACTATTGAGAAGGTTAACAGTTATTAAACAGAAGAATTGCATTGATGAAGGAAATCAGGTTTTTTGCTCTTTGAAGTTTTTTTATACATCATTATGATTAATCCTAATGACACCCTAACACACTACAGCCAATCAGAGTGATACCCTAACACCAACAGCCAATCAGGGTGATACCCTACACACCAGCGCCAACATAACTTTGTAAAGGTGCACTAGATAACTTTTTTTTACTCAATAAATCTTAAGTGCCAGTGGAATGTCATTTTATTATTTTTGGAGCACGCCACTACTTCCCAGCCAATCACCTTCTGCGAGGCAGGCTTTCCTCCTTGGCTTATTTTGTGAACGCTTACCTGTATGATATTATATATAGCATAAGCATGCCATAAGGAGCAAAGTTTGCTTACTGTAAGAAACTATAATGGCAGCTAGAGAACAGGATGACAGACAGTCAGTTCCTCCCTTGTCTACTACAGCATACACTATGAAAACGTCAAAGCGAAAGACGACTTAGACCAACTCTCTGTAACTAGCTACCAGGAACCCTAAGCTAACGCTAACAAGGCTAAGAAGTACATTGAACTCTGAGTTAGCGATTTTTTTGGAACAGGCGATTCCATTTTTCATATTTTTATTTGCAACATGATTCTCTATCTGGCTTTGGTGCGGAACTGCTTTCTGACGGGTGAGTAATTGCAAAATGCTGTAATTGTTTTTTTTACTGAAAAAATCCAACATAGTGCAGCTTACATTTTTTTCAAATTAAATCAATAAATTTGTCTAACTACAGTACTGTAGCTATCTGGCTAAAACATTGCCACCATGCAACCAAAACTACAAGCACAGAAATGAAGGGACAAATCTAAAAGAGAACGTCTAAATAGCAGTTAAGTAATGGCTGATGGGGACTGAGTAGGTTATGAATTGAAAAGATGTGACATAATTAATTACCTGTGTTGAAAACAAAGGGATTTGAATGTGGCCTAGTTATGAATTAAAACATTAAACAATAAAACGTTTATGACCCTTTTTTTGGACAGTAATATAGCTCCGTTAAAAATTAAGAGACCACTGCACCTTTTTCTTTCCTTTCCGAAAAAGTCGAAATGGAAGGTTTTGAGTGAGGAACAGAAGGGTTAAAATTAACAGACAACTGCAGATTGAATGCTTCTGTTCCTCACTCAAAACTTTCCTTTTCAACTTTTTTGGAAAGGAAAGAAAAAGGTGCAGTGGTCTCTTGTTTTTTTCCGGAGCTGTATAATTACTATTAATTAATTTTTTGGCCCGTGGTTTGGGTCCTAAACGTTAAGTTTTTTCCCAGGCCCTGTCATTCCTGTCGGCATCCTTGATCCTGTCCACTACATATCTGTACCCACCTCGCATTCATGCTTACACATCTCTGACAGCACTACCTGACGCCTCTCTACCATCACTTCTGACCGCAGCCCCCCACCGTGTTCCTTCTCCCCACTCTCACCTGACCCCATCCCACCCACTCTCCGGACTGCTTCAGCAAACGTGACCTTGTTCATGACTCTATACCGCCGAGCCTCTGCTGCCCGCATCTGCACCCTACACCCACCAAACGCAGCACTGTGTTCCCCACCGCAGTTACAGCACTTCAACTTGTGCCGCGACGGCGGCACATATTCCCTTACATAGTAACTTATGAAGCCCACCTGTGCCCTACTCGGTAGCGGTCCTCCAAATTCCAACAACACCGTCGGGCTCTCCTTCTCGCTCCCCCTCCTCTTCGGTTCATCCGCCTCGCGTCCACCACTATACCTCCCGACACCACACTCTTAAGATCTTCCATTGTCAGTTCTTCGGCCACTCCCGTAATCACCCCTCTCTTTATTGCTGTACTTCCCGGCACCTGACACTTCACTCGTCCACCAGTAAACACATCCATTCTCAACAATATATCCCTTTGCGCTTTGTCAGCCACAACAATAAGTACCTTACCAAAACTTAAACACCTTGCATCTAACACCCGCCCAACCTCCGCCTTAATCGCTTTGGTTAATGTTACAGGGTTCATCTTTCCGGTCGGTTCCGTAAACACTACCACCACTTTATACCCACCTTCCACACATTCCCCTCCCTCCCCTCTCACATCCTTACTTACCTCCCCACCTGAATTAGTCCCCATCCTCCTTCCCTCGAACACGTTTCCTAATCTTTTTCCTGGCACCCCCGGTATAAGACCATCCCTTCTTTCTCCCATCCACATCAGCGATATCCACTCCACTCCCGTCTGAACTCCCCGCCATGCCGGCCCCATTCACCGTACAGCTGCCAAAACAGGAAGTTACGTCTCTTTCCACTTCGAAGTGATGTTTCAGTGTGTCCCTCTCTTTTGCCTGAGTGCAGTTCAGCGAATTTTGTCTTGCATTGCAGACTGCAAAAATGGTTAGAAAGCTTGGTATGCCGCTGCTGTTCGACTTGACATTAAAAAGAACTTGTTTTTATTATTGGTGCTGAGCTAGTGTCTAACAGCTTAATTAGAAGGTATGACTAAAGTTAAAAACTATGAAGAGACCTCAGCCAAACTGCAGAAAAACACAACGTTGGCCGTGAGACATGCATGAAGTTAGGGCAAACCCCGAATATGTAGATCTTTATTTGTTGAAACATCCAAATTACACTATTGAAATCATGGAACACTTGTTTAGGTCTCCACTTTAGAATAAGACCATCCGCATGGATGGTTGATATTTGAGAGTGGATACGACTTTGACCAGTGCAAACGTATCCCAGTTAGCCTGTAGCGAAACCGAGAGGGGTTTTTGGAAAGTGTGTAGGCTACGAAAACAGCGGGTCTCTCACGGGGAATCTGATGGGGATAACGTCTTGATTTCCACACCCTAGCATAGGTCCAAACCGAAAGGAGTTTGGGGAAATACGATCGCTTAAATTACGAGTCTGGTCCTATACACTGGCACTGAAATGAACCAATTTCAATGCAACGACTCCTGGGACAGACCCGCAAAGACGCGCCGTTCTCGTAGCCTATTCACTTCACGAAAGTGATACTGTGTTTTTCCAAAAACTCCTCTCGGTTTTTCGATACTTTAATCATGTCACCTATGCTTAAATGACGCATGTGCGAAGAATAGTGATTGGCAAAATGGGGATGCGCCAAGGATCTACAGTAAAACAGCACTCACCGTCTTCACAGTCAGATTATATCTGCTGCTCTGGGCTTGATTGCTACGTCTGACTGTTAGTCCCGCCCACTCATTAGCTTAAGGACAAGGAAATACAGAAATAAATACACACGGAAATAAAAGAACACAGAAATAAATAAATACAGAAATAAAAGAATATGGAAATAAATAAAAACAGAAATAAAATAATATGGAAATAAATAAATACATAAATAAATATATACAGAAATGTATGATAATGGAAATTAATAAATAAAAATTAATAAAAACAGAAATGAATGATCAAGGAATTAAATAAATCGGGAAATAATATTTGATTAATACTGTGTTGTTCGGTGCATTTGACAAATTAACCTTGAAAACTTGAACGTATAGATGTGCAATGCATATACAGTGCAAATGGCAATTCTAAAAGAGCCATGAGGGCAAATAGGGGATGGCAGAAAATGTACAAGTATTAGGTATAATGTATGTACAAGTGGGAAGTGAGTAGTTGTGTGATGAGGCAAATGCAAGTACAAATGGCAGTTCTGAGTGTGCAATCGAGCAAATTGGAGTTATGTGCAACTGAAATGCAGGGATTAAGTATATTAAGCCACGTGACCAGGAGGAGCTGCACCCAGTGCCCCATTCTCCCCCTGCAGGTCTTAAGGAGGCTTCATGGTAAGTATTAGTATCAGTAAATATGACCTGTTAATTCAATAAAGTAGAATCGTTGTTTTATTCAGTTGAGAATGTTCCACTCTCTCAATTGTTTTAGTATTCTGAAACGACTGACAGGTCTGTCAGCCAATCCCAGTCATTGCTTGTCTCAATTATCAGAAAGACACTAAAAAAATAAATGGAAAAGATAGGGCCTTGTCTCAAATACCACTGGCCAATCGCTGTCTCACTTTTCAGGTATGGTCCAATCACATTCGCCCCTTGAGTTCAGCCCTGAGTCCAGTCCTAGGTATAAAGAGGAAAGGGAGAAGTTGTGTTATTAAGTTAAAGTGGTGGGCAGAGAGTGGAATCTGTTAGGAATTCTGGGAACAGAGGGAGAGGGAATGAGAGTCGTCAGGGAGGCACTTTTTACCTTCTTAAGTAATACAGGGCTAGCAAGTAAAATCTAAGAGCTGGACAAATGAAATGATGTTACACACTCTTGTACAGTAGGTGGCGGTATGCACTTAAAAGTTGATTGCGACCCACCATTAACCCCAGAGAAGAAGCCCCGACTCCATACTGTTTTTATAGTAGCGTCATGCTGGCAACATTAGAGATTCCGTAGCAACAATAAGACATCCGGTTTTCAGATTTTGCCTTCAAAATAAAAGTCCACGGTAAAACTCGATTTTAATAACATTAAATGTATCGATTTTGACACTTTGCTTAGTGTATATTGTAAAAATGTATTGTAGTAAATGTTCAGGAGAGTGGATAGAGTAAATATATGCAAAAAAATCAAGGGGCACTGTGTATTTGCAATTGTTGCTGGCATTTTACTCCTCCCATACCATTGGCCACAATGTAACTCAATGGATATGAAATACATATTGCCCTGTACAGAAAAAACTGTTCTATACGCCACAGTGAATGTATTGTAGGAAATGTTCAGGAGACTCTATAGATTGATTATATGCACACAAAAAAATCAAGGGGCACTGTGTATTTGCAATTGTTGCTGGCATTTTACTCCTCCTATACCATTGGCCACAATTTAACTCAATGGATATGAAATAAATATTGACTCATACAGAAAAAACTATTCTATACGCCGCAGTGAATGTCTTGTAGGAAATGTTCAGTAGAGTGGATAGAGTAATTATATTTTACATTCCATTGGCCACAATCCAAATTACTGAATAGCCATCAATTTAGATCCATTATTCCTGTTAATGGAGGTGATAATCACTACATTACTTGTTGATTACTTAACAATTCAGCCAGTTACATTAACCGGTCATTAGCCTCCTGTTCCACCTTTAGAGATGTAGGTGAAGCCCAAAAGACTGTTTAGTTTTATACTTTTTGATAAACAAAATAATTTTTACAACAAAATCACGCCATAACCAATTTCCAACTATTACATACTAGAATACGTTCAACTTCATCAACTCTATAAGAAGAATTTATTTTATTACAACAACATTCAAGCCATAGCTTAAATTGAGAAAAAAATAAGTATTTGTCCTTATATTGAAAGATACATGTTTCTATTGTGAAGTAGGAGGGCTTGTATTGTACATGAGTATTCAGTACGGTTTGTGGACTCTAGAGAAAATAATAACACTTTAAAATCTTCTTGCTTGGGTACAGACATTGTCACACAGCCCCAGTGGTCCAGTGCCTCCTACCAGACGGTAACAGAGCAGATGTCTTGGATGTCCTTATGTAAGATTAGTGTCAGGATATCAGCACCTGAAATACAACAAACATTTTGAGAGCCATAGTGCAAGTGCACATATTGCATGATCACATTATTGCAGACTAATCTTGTAACAATGTACATGGAATAATTTTTTCATGGTGTTCCCCATCTTCTGAATATGTTCTCTTTAATATCTGAACATTCTGTAATGGATTGTGAGTCTAGATTTTTAAAAGTCGTTTTTACTATGCTGAGATGTAACAAAGACTGCAAGGTTGAGTTGAACCAACAGTTTGAAGCTCTGTTTTCAAATCTACATATAGTTCTTTTAGGATCATTCATAAAATCCTGCTGAGAATTTAACAATTTGGCCAAACTTGACTCATTACACAATGCATTCTGATCATTGGTCATCCCTATCTTTTCATTAAGACTAAATGAATTAGAACTTATAGGTGGAGGAATCTGAAAAGACCTACGCAGATGCTTTGGTGCTTTTCTCCTTTTCTCCCAGCCTTCCTCCGGCTGCGGCAATGTGTTACCTTTTGGGATTTCGAACTTTGATTTTCTCACATATGTCTCTCTGGCCAGCTTCATGCAGAGTATACAGTTTGCCAATACATTCGTCAATTCTATGTTTTTTATCATCAAGGAATAGAACTTTTGTGTTTACCTCACTAATTGCTGTACTTTTCTTATCCTGTATTGGTTTTGAATTGTATGATTCTGAAAACCTCTGTAAATCTCCTGTCATAAGGTCAGACCAAATTGGTATACAGGGAGAAGGTTTTTGAATAGTGTGTCCAACAGCCCTTTCTTAAAGTAAAGGTTCTGATCTGTGCATGGGACACTACTGCTAATATCTTTGATGCTTTTTTCTCGCATTTGAATAAAACAATCAATAAAAGGTGATTTTAGGTCTTTTAGAACTTCCTGATCACCCAGTCGCTCAGATAATCTGCCATCTAATTCATCCATTGAGTTGCATGGTTCACTTTTATAATGGCTGTTCAACCTTTCTGCTTGACTATGCACACTTACAAGGCTCTGCATTACCAATGTACTATTAGTTCTGCTCCCAAGGACTATGCAAATGTCATACACCAAAGCACAGATTTCCTTGAGATGTGTGGAATTCAACAACAAGCTGAACATGTACATGCCAACTCTATACCTATCATCTTTACCAGAAAACTGTTTTTTACAGAGTTCACTAGCCTGTCGCATTAAATGACTTTTACAAGCTCGTATGATACAGAAGTCAAGATCTCCTGTTGTGGCAAGTCCTTTGACTATTCTCCAGCAACGCTGCAAATACATCTCCATATTGTTGTTGTTAAACACTTTTGTAGCTGCATTCAACAACACTAAGGACCTATCACTATTCATTTGTACGCGTACTGTATTATTGTTAAACACCAGCCTTTCCTTGTCTCTCATTGTATTCAAAAACTGCTCTACTGCACTCTGTGTATGATCCTCACTTATCATAATTGCAACAGGAGCATAATTCTTTGGCGAGGATGGGCAAGCTACAACTATATCATTGAGTAAAATCCTTTTTTTATTGACTCTAGACTTGATCACACCACCAGTGGCATCCCAGAAAGCTGCGCTGTGCTTGGTCATATCATGCCAGAGTCTGATTCCCCCCTCAGTAAAACAAATTACCTTAAAAGGAGATACTTGTAACACATGAATGAACCCCTTGATGACCTTATTACCGTCATCTTCATTCTCCAGTTTTTCTTTCAGTAATTGCAGTGACTTGATTTCATCACAATCCAAAAAGTTCTTTGTGCTTTGTTCTGATTTTATGTTTCTCAGCACTGATGTATCTACTCCAATGCCACTTCTGTTCTGAGCCGCTAAACATTGGAGGTCAGCATTTGCTATTAATTCCCTGTGAACTTTATATGGGGCAGTATTATGTAATGACAATGCAAGTTTCTTCCTCTCTGGACCACGAAATGGTCTGGCCTTGATGCCATCTTTAACAGAATGTATAATACTGCCTGAATGAGACGTGGAAATCTTGTATGTTCACATTGTCCAGAACAATATTAAATTTTAACTCACATGAAGAATGGCCACAGTATCCATTTATTGTAAGATATGTTTTTTTTTATATCCTTTTCTGAGCAACTGTGAAGTAATGATTTCGAAAAGTTACTACACAGTAAGGATTGGACTCTTTAATTTTTTCTGCAAATAGACCTACACATGAAAATCTCAAAATATCTACCACTCTTTTCAGAATGGACCCTGTCCCATTCATGATGAGTCAAAGTAAACACATTCCTGTTTGGAGTGGGAAGCCTGAACCCTCCAAAATCTGCTGCATCTGACAAAACACACTTCAGTGTATCCTTGCTTATACTGATATCAACCTCTCCAGATAAATGTTGCTCATAAGATTTAGTTTCCATAGAGCTTGCAATGTCCTCATCAGATGCACGTTTATCAGAACTGTCTGTCTCAAACTGATAGTATTCATTTCCAATATCTTGGGTGTCTGAGATTTGATCGGCTACTTTGGACATTGATACTTCATCATATAAATTATAGGCTACATCGGGATGAACATCAAAACCAGTTTCAAAACACTGTTTTGGGTTTCTTATGCTGTGTGACCCATTCCTCCTCACCATATTTACGTTTCACTGCTTTCCTCCTCCCTACTCTGTGTTTAATTGATGTCCTTGGTGTATCAATTAGTTTGCTGTCTTTGATTTTGTCGCACTGACTTAAGGTTATGCTGTCACCCTCATCTCCTATATCATTACATATGGATGACTGACTCAAAGGGTTGGTTAACTCAACATGTTCCTTAATCTGATTTACAAGACATAGAATGTTACCGTAATTTTTGAGCCACATACATCTAAGATTTTTGACATTGTTTTGTATCTCGAGGTGTTCCAGTTGGCAATGGTAAAGCTTGGGCAACTTCGTCCCAAAATGTACAATCAAATGTGTCATTATGTTGCATAATGACATGTATTGCTCTTGAAATAGCATGATAATCTAAAAATGTCTTTTCTTTTTTCCCCTTTCTTCGTCGAGACTCAATTTTTTTGTGTTCCCCAAGATCACAACCCCCTCCATACAATTTGTGTCAAATTTGCATGGAGTCTTTGCCTCAGCAACACACAATCGATACCCCACACAGCTCCCTGCCCCATGCAGTCCTGCAACACCTCTTTGAACAACACCCTTCCCTACTGTACTCAGCTTTTTGGCATGCGTTTCCACTCTCTTCCTGGTCCTGCTCTTCCGCTTGGGTTTAGTCTCTTGCAGTGGTTCCTTCTGAACTCTGTAGAACTTGGGGAAGCACAGGAAGGACACCTCCATGTCAGGCTGACCATTGATGGGGTTCTGGGTGTTGCAGATGACGCCACCATTGACAGCACCCTGTAAATGATTTGAATATTTCAGGTTAAACAGTGGATATAACCATTTCTAACATGCACTACTAAATACATTTTTGATGACCACAATAACATACCCGGCAGATCTCTTGATAGTACTCCTCTGCACGCCAGCTTAGCACAAAAAGCATTTTGCCTCGACATGGCTGAACTGATGGAGAAGCAACACGGGTAGGAGCAATTAATGTAGAGACAGCAGCTCCTGGTGGTCCATTGGTGAGTTCAGTGGCCGGACCAACCTGACGTTCATCCGGATCATCCTGAAATCATGAAAAACTACATTCATGTTCTGGACACAGCATATAAACCTAGGCTATATGAAAGAAAAGATAAAAATTTAGAATAAGAAATCTGACACAGAATTGGATGACAAGAAGTAAATCTTACCATTGGACAATCCTCTGCCAGGCCAGACTCAGAGGCAGTACATTCAGTTGAGGTATCGATGTTCATGTTCTGGACACAGCATATAAACCTAGGCTTACCATTAACCCTAACCTAGACAAATATTGAATTTGCATTATTAGTTAAGAAATTACACTAAATTATGAGATATCTTACAATTTGGACCCCAGCACAACGAGGTCTAGATGTACCGATGACCTGCCTTTCCTCAAACAAAGTGTCTTTAATCAGTGCACCCATAACAGGCATCCCAAAATTACCGCTCAAATGAATTTTATCCGGGCACCAGTAGCACCGCTTGTAGGGCCGGAAAGCCCTGGACATCTCCCTTCGGTAAGTCACACCCAGATCCCGTGCTTGGGTTTCATACTCCAGGGCCAGCAGTTCTTGGTAATTTAGGTCCTTTTTCCCATCAATGCGGCGTGGAAAATCAAGGACAAATACCTGAAAATAATTTGACGTGATATTGACCGATTTTTGTAATTTATAGAAATGTCTGGTAAATTGCGCATTTCATTTACAGTAACATGTTTATACAACAAGCAGTTAAAGTTTTACCTGAGGCCATCTCAACTTAGCAGCAAGGAGTAGTTGTTTAAACTCTTCCCCTGCCTGAGCGATGGATGGGCTGGCTTCAAGGTTGTTACAAGGAGCGATCAGACATACTACGTCTGGGACAAGGCCTTTGGGTAACACCTCCCCACGAACATCTGCCATCAGTTGTGAAGCTCTTGCTCCAGGAGTGGACATGAAGCCAAAAGCCATGGAAGGTTGACCAGTGCAATCAGCACGATTTGGCATAGGGACAATGTTATCCACTAAGGCACGGAGATGAGAATCACCAATCACCAGGACAAACTATAAAGAAAGAAAGTCAGAGATTTATCCCAATATTGTTCAAAATATTTGATGTGCACATCCTTAAACCTTCATAGTAAATTACAAATGTGGGCTGTTAGGTTTAGTCTAAATATAACTAATATGGGGCATTACAATTCAGAATCAAACAACATGCAATATAAAAGATGATGTACTAAATGATAACAGGACAGGGTGCGCAGTACATACAGTTAATCAAAACAATTACTCACCTTTCTACCCAAGATGATCTCCTTCCGTCTTGGCAGTTGGAGTTTATGCCACTTAGGATGGGGATTGTATTCCGAATGTGGCCAATTCTTTTCTGCATGGCAGGAGCCAAACTGGTACAACATTCCTGTCATGACTGAAAAGTCAATATTATTTCCGGCTGTCTAGAACGAGAACGTTTGCTTGGAGACAAATATATTACAGGGCTGCACAATGTTGGTCCTGGAGGGGAAAACACTTCTGTGTTTGATTTCTAAGAGCAAGTTAGCACTCAGGCTGATTCAACTGCACTCAGATGGTATCCCTGGTTGGAATATGTCATGAAGACCTGGGTTTTGGCCCTACGGGACCAACATACAGGGCAGCCATATGCTATAAATTTGGTAACATAGAGACGTCCATGGTGCTTTAAAGAGTCTCAGCCATTTATCCCTAGGCTAACTGTTTTATTAAACCTCTCTGGGAGTTTTAATGTAAATAATCCAAGTAAGCCAATAAGGAGAAGCTGTGTACATTTTGACAATACCAATGAATAAGAAATTTCCTCAGGCCAATGAAATTAAAAACATGTATACCAACATGAATCAAACAGCAACACCAACAAATTGAGAAGAAATTGCCAACCTGATAAAGAAAAAATGCCTCAAAAGTTGCTGAGGAGATTTTTGAATGGTGATTCAGTACAAATGTAAGCTGATTCAAGCAAAGAGCCAAACAAGGATTGTCTGCAAATGTGGTTGGTCCTACTTACCTGGCTGATGGGACACGCCCTCCCATTTTACAGGCCTATCAAATGACAGATATGTGAACGACATGCTACCTGGCAATTGAAAGGACAATTGGGATAACAATAGCACAAGTTCATTTTATAGTCAAATAAATTATAAAACTGATAAAAAGCATAGAAGTCACACACGTTTTGTATTCACAGACCTGCAAACAATTCTATTTATGATCAAAGAAACTGAAACATGAAGCTGAAGTAATACATTTATTTAAAATTTGGACAGATGCTAAGCAGTGAGCTATATTTTGCATAAATTAGTTAAACTGGAAATTACACTACATGTTGCTGTATAGCTTGGTACTACATACTGTAGCATAGATTTGGGTAGTTGAAATATAATTACATGTTGGTGTTCGCAGTAGTTAAGTCATTTTTGTACTGATCTGATGTGGCTAAAACTGGAACAACCACAACATTTCTTACAAAGAAAGTATGCAAACATTCCCCTTTTTTTCAGTATCATATTCACACATTAAACAATAATTTTATATATTTACAGACAAATACATTAGTACTATTTTCACAAAGAAATTTAATTTGGTCAAGTTGAACTAGTATGTAATAGTTGGAAGTATTTCATTAAAAACATTGTTTTGTTTATCTAAAAAGTATTAAACCGTTACCTGCATCTCTAAAGGTGGAACAGGAAGCTAATGACCGGTTAATGTAAGTCATTGACAACTACTTAAGATCGTTGGCTGAATTGTTAAGTAATCACCAAGTAAAGTAGTGATTATCACCTCCATTAACACAAGGAATAATGGATGTAAACTGATGGCTATTCAAGAATTTGGAATGAGGCCAATGGAATGTAAAATGCCAGCAACAATTGCAAATACACAGTGCCCCTTGATGTTTTTGCGTATAATTACTCTATCCACTCTCCTGAACATTTCCTACAATATATTCACTGCAGCGTATAGAATAGTTTTTTCTGTATGAGTCAATATGTATTTCTTATCCATTGAGTTACATTGTGGCCAGTGGTATGAGCGGAGTAAAATGCCAGCAACAATTGCAAATACACAGTGCCCCTTGATTTTTTTTGTGCATATAATCAATCTATAGAGTCTCCTGAACATTTCCTACAATACATTCACTGCGAAGTATAGAACAGTTTTTTTCTGTATGAGTCAATATGTATTTCATATCCATTGAGTTACATTGTGGAAAAAGAGGGTGTAGAAAATATTGTGTTGCTAGATGTTGCACACCATTCCCCATTATTAGACAGATTTGTCTTACTCTACACATTCTCCTGAACATTTCCTATATTGCTTTCTCTGTGGAATTTTCAATAGTTTATGAGCTATGAGGCAATATGTATTCCATATTCAGTCATTGGCATTGTCTGAATTTTTCCCTTGGAATGTGTTTTAATACCCCCTTTTTATTGAAATTACTCTTAAATATGATCAAATATGAATTGTTGTCAATGTTTTGAGAGGTACATTGTCTGGAGCAATTAATACACTCAATTTATGTCCGTTTTGAAGTAATACGTTGGTCTCTTTTATTTTGAAAATTTCCTAATTTTCGTGACCCGGAAGTGTTTCTTTAATGTCGCTCACAAGACACTGATTGTTTTCATCGGGCTTATGGTAGCCATTACAATTTCAGAGAATTTCTCAAACTGCACCCTAAAGTCAAACTTCACAAAGTAGGTGTCATTACTAATCTTAGAAAAGTGTAAACATTACGATGTCATGTATGTTTCGCATCTGTGTTTAGGTTGACATAGTAACGTTGACGTTAGCTTAATTAGCGTCGCTATCCATTAGCGTTTTGGCATGTTCACAGTTGTACTGTACAGCTGTATACAAACTATTTACATTCATGTAAACACCTCTGGACAATGGCTAAGAAAAGTGTTAACATGTTGGAGTGCCACGTATGGCACCTATCAACATTTATGTTGACGCTATTAACGTTAGCTTAATTAGCGTCGCTAGTCATTAGCGCTTGGCATGTTCAGCATGTAGCACAGTAGTAAAGTATAGCTGGTTATCATCTCTATTTCA
>JACXGI010014176.1:8323-19608 GCA_016801175.1 Esox masquinongy | reverse complement strand
TACTGATGACATATA
Organism: Esox masquinongy; assembly: GCA_016801175.1. Lineage (NCBI taxonomy): Eukaryota > Metazoa > Chordata > Actinopteri > Esociformes > Esocidae > Esox > Esox masquinongy. The sequence continues at coordinate 19,593 of JACXGI010014176.1, read as the reverse complement.
GAGACAATAACCGCCAGGTGAGGGGAGCAGAGGAGAAACATTTAAACACATACTGATGACATATAGAGACAATAACCGCCAGGTGAGGGGAGCAGAGGAGAAACATTTAAACACATACTGATGACATATAGAGACAATAACCGCCAGGTGAGGGGAGCAGAGGAGAAACATTTAAACACATACTAATGATGGAATTGGGACCTGGTGTGAGTGAATAGAACCACAAAGAGCCAAATGAAGGAGTCCGGGGTGAGTTTATGAAAAATGGGAATCCAGGAAAAGCGGGATGGAGCTGTCCGTCACCTCACCGTCACACCATGTTTAGTTTGGACTCTGGGCTGTACTAGCTGACATGTGTTCATGGATCTAAAAGCCCTGCTCGGTTTATATTCTTCAAATATATCAGAAATGAATTTGGGGCCTAAACCATTCAGTGATTTATAAACTAAAAGCACCACTTTAAAATCTATTCTGTAACTGACTGCAAGCAAGTGCAAAGATTTAAGAACAAGAGTGATGACATCTGTTCTCTTGGTCCTGGTTAACATTCTAGCAGCAGTGGTCTGAATGAGCTGCAACTGTTTTACAGTCTTTTGGGGGTTTCCAGTTAAGAGGCCATTACAGTAGTCAACCCTACTAGAGATAAAAGCATGGATGAGCTTCTCTTGGTCTTTTTGGGACACCAAGCCTTTGATTCTGGCTATATTTTCAAGATGATAGAATGCTGTTTTGGTGACCGCTTTGATGTGACTGTTAAATGTGAGGTCTCAGTCTGTCAGAACACCAAGAATACGCACTTGATCCCTGGTTTTAAGGGCCCGAGAATCCAGCTCTTTACTAACAATTGTTCATTTATTTTTGTTGCCAAACACAATAAACCGCTGTTTAATCTTGGTTTAATTGTAGACAATTTTGCTTCATCCAAGTGTTTATGTGCTCTACAGTGACACTGTGAGTCTATTGAGCTGTTGTCATATGGTTCGAGAGCCATATATATTTGAGTATCATCTAAATAGCTATGGTAGTTGATGTTCTTGTTCTGTAGAATTTGGCCCAGAGGTAGCATATAGAGATTGAACAGAAGCAGTCTGAGAACTGATCCCTGGGGTTCTCTGCATGTCACAGTCTCCCTATCAGATTCATGATTGCCAATTGACTTATTTGACACATGTCTATATTTGTTTGATACAGATGGATCCAGTGTTCTCTTTTTTAATAGAGGCTTAATGGCAACGGTTTTCAGAGACTTTGGGGAAAGGGCTTACTCAGACAGCCATTAACTTATTGTTGTAGATCCATTGATAGAGTTTGATATTGTTTTAAAAAAGTCTGATGGCAGTGTGTGGAAGCTTTAAGACATCAAACTGTTTCTTCTAGGGATTTTTTGTGTTAAATTGGGACATTTAAGTTATGTCTTGGAGGTTGTTGTGTGGTAGAGTGTCATTGTTTGACTGTGTACTTCTGGTGGTCCATCTAATATTTTAAAATTTTTCACTAAAGAAACAAGCAAATTCATTACATTTCACAGTGGACACGTATAATGATAAGACTTCAATACAAACACATTCTTGTATTTTTTCAAATTCATTAAACATTTAAAACAAACAAATTCTGTAATTCATTATTTATAGACTATTCTATGTAGTTTGATAACAACCCAGTAGATGAACTGATGCTCTGGCTGGATGGTGATGCTGCAGAGGAGAATGTGTATGCTAATAGGGACGATTTGTATGCTAATGACGAGAAACGCCATTTGGCTCTGGCTGATACTGTTGGTCTGAAAGGCCTGGTGGTTCTAGTGTTATTTAGGGGTGTGCATTTTCTGTCAATGGTGCTGTCTATGAGTCCTTGGGTATTAGGCCTAGATGTTGGAGATCATGAAATCTTGTTTTGTTTTCACTAATAGATGTAGCAACAGTCGTGGCATTGAGTTTTTAAAAAAATGGGCAGACTTGTGTCAGCACTCATTAAAGCCATTCATGTCAGCACCTCCATGCATCAAGATAGCACCCACTTAGCACCTCCTGTGAACATCATCAAAATAAGTTCAAAATAAACAACACTTTTGGATTTATTCTGAAGAATTTACATTTGGTGTATTTTAATTTAATTAGTTTTTAGAGCCTAATAAACAATGAAATTGCTATAATGTTATAATGTGTGTTCTTTGAAGTTTTTTTTTTTTTCATATTCTAATCATAAGACCTGAAATACAAACACATTATTGTATTCAAATTCTCAAAATTTAAACAAATGTATTTGAAATTTAAACAGTCAAATCTTACAATTCATTCCTTTTTAAACTATTGAATGTTAATGGTGCTAAAACACAAGGATACTGGGGGTCTGAAAGGCCTGGTGGTTCTAGACGAGTGTAAATCCTGTATTTGGTTATATGTCTAATTACTTTTTAATAAAATATACTTTAGGTTTTGAAGCAGAAAATACAATATAATATTTTTGGTTTTATAGTTTGTGTTTGGTTTTATAGTTTGCCCAAGTCCACAGATTAAAGCCAGTCGTAATAAGGATATAATATTTTTGTTTCTCCAACAACTGAACTCTCATACTCAAGTTTTATTCAGTGTTATAGAACAAAAAAAACAGGAAGTGAAATTCAAAGGTAGTCTGACCAATTAGGGGAGTATGCAGAATACACTACTGCCAGTTCTAAAGTCATTTCACGAATTGACATAAAATATGTTCTTCCACCATACTCTTCTTCAAAACCATGATCCAAGCAAATAACAAATTATTGCACTATTATTTAATACACATCAAGTGTATTAATGTATTAAGGCATTGTCTTCGCAAAATAATGTCTCAAGTCATAAAATGAGTTTGTTTAATCATCACCTATGTTTTGGTGATTTGTTTTATAATCTAAGTATCTACTCATTAATCACCTAATTTAGGCATAATATTTATATTTTACGATGAGTGGAGTGAACATCACCAAAAACCTTGAGGTAACCATTACATTTATTTATAACATCAAATCACAGATATATATACCTGAAAACAGACTAGGCTAAGTGTAACAGTGGTGGCGGAAAGGAGGACCCAGGTGCAGAGGTTTGTTATTTTATGTTCGCTTTAATTCAAAACACCAAACGCACTAGGCCTACTGATATACAGATAAACAGCACTGACATGAACAGCAAAAATGCACAAAAACAAACTCACCATTTACAAGCGGCAATAGGCTATGACAAAGGCAGGGGAAGCAGATGGGAACATACAGCGATGAAGCTAACGATGAGGCTGTGTGAAAAATCAAGAACTAACGATGTAATTCCGGGACATGTTAAATGAATGTGAGACTGCACCAGCGGGACCGTGACAGTAATTACAGCCAAAGCAATGACCAAATAGGCTAAAAGCCTAAAACAATAAATGCTAACCTGCCAAAACAAATCATTTTTTGTTAATAGATTTTTTTACACACAATGAACATTTGTGAGAATTTTGAACACATGAATAGGCTACTCAAACACACTTCGAACAGACATTCAGCACATTGACTGTGCATTTTCCACAGACCGCTTTGCCGCACTTCAGACACATGGCAAAGGTTTTATTTTGTTTACATTGGGCCTTCACCATGCAAGTCATTCTCCTATGCTCTTCTGTACCAGCGAAGGGCACAGGGACGCGTGATGCCATCCACTCTGCACGCAGCTCCTAGGCCAGCTGAAGCATGAAGTCCCTTCTGGGGATGTTGTCATTCATGCAGCTCTGGTACAACATACATGGATTGATGGCAGAAAAATCCAGTATGTTGTAAAACACTGCAACCGGCAATCTCCGCGTGCCACCTTGAGAGAGAGCGAGAGATGTTTATTGCAGCACACAGTATCTGAATTACAGGATACAATTTAAAAAGAGATTGGCTGTTGCAATGTTTTAATACCTAATAGCTTAGTATAATAATAATAATATTTAAAGATGCAAGCAGCATTTAGCAGGTTTCAGCATTAAGCTATTAGTAGCCAAATTGCAGTTTTTCCAATAGGACACACATCCACATATTTTTCATGTGTGGTTTTTCATTTTCACTAGTATCCCCATGTGGCCAAATGGACACATCTTTTATATAAACTAAACTCACAACCCTGATCATCTGCATCAAATGTAATCACACCTAACATCTGTTTTTTGATGCTATAGAAATAGCGTTTGAAGCATTTTTCGCAAATTCAGAATTGCCGACAACCTTTTATGCCTGACTTAATGGGTCCCAATTGCAAATATGTTCCTTGGGAGGAGGTGGACTTATACACCTCTTTTCAAGATTTTATTTTAAAAATGGTGACCGTGGTGAGCTTGCAAATGTGGGAAATCTCAATAGCGCCACCGTGTGATTGATAAAAAAATCTTTGCAGTCATTATGGTCGTATCATCTTTGTTAACATAAGCACCAAGTAGAATTATTATACCATTATCCCTCTAGGAGATGTGTCTCTACATGTGCAAAACCACGCCCCTGCACATGTTTATCTGTCAATGGAGGCATTGTTTTTCAACATACTGGCCTGATTTATATAACTTTTGAAGACCATCGTCCATATATGACAAATATGAAGGTACATGAAGATTGGTCCTTAGGTGCCAGAGGAGATTATTTTCAAGTGTTTTTCACAAATTCAAATGGCTGCCAAACCATTTAAGCGAAGTTAATGAGTCCCAATGGCAAATATTATCCTTATGAGGAGCTGGACTTATCTACCTCTTTTCATGGCTGTAACTCAAACTGGGTGAGTATGGTAAACTTGCTAATGGGAAAAACCTCAATAGCGCCATTGTGTAGTTGATAAAAAAAATCCTTGCAGTCATTTTCTGTAAAACCAGTGAACTGCTGAAACCCTAATAACTAGACAAGTACATTTCCTGAAGAAAATGTGGTGCTTGCAAGCTGTTTAAAATATAAGTATAATATAAGTATTTATGGTTTGAAATAGTTTACTTATCAAAAGGTTTGAAGACTGTTTTTTAAGGCTCAAGATATACTGTTGGTGAGGCTAATTAGCATAAATTAGCATACATGGCATAGTTAAAGCTCATAAAAGTGTTAGTAATTACATGACTCGTGTCTGTAGCTTGAGCAGTTCAAAATATACAGCCTGGTAGTTAAGGCAGACTCACTATCCTGGCTATTTGACTTCTCTCTGTCTAACCCAACTCCTGAGCCTATTCTACCTCCATCCTGTGTCGTGGGGCCTATACAGTGGGAGATTCAAACCTCCATCCAGGACGCTCTACGCTCTGATCCAGCCCCTCAGGACATCCCTGCAGGGAAGACCTATGTGCCTGCTTCGGTAAGACCACAATTGATGCAGTGGTGCCATACCACTCCAGGCCACCCTGGAGTTACCTGTACTGCAGAATTGATCACCCACACGTTCTGGTGGTCTTCATTACCAACTGACGTTCTCTCATGTCCCATCTGTGCCCGGTCCAAGACCCCCCATCAACTACCCACCGGCAAGCTTGAACCACTTCCTATTCCATGCCGGCCTTGGTCACACATCGCTGTGGATTTCACTACTGATTTACCAGAATCCTCTGGCTCCACTACCATTATTCTCATAGTAGACCGGTTTTCCAAAATGTGTCGGCTTGTTCCCGTACCTCATCTTCCTACGTCCATGGAGACGGCAGAGTGTCTGTTCCAACAGGTGTTCCATCTCTATGGGATCCCGAAGGAGATCCGGTCGGACCGGGGCCCTCAGTTTGTCTCCAGGGTGGGCAGAGCTTTCTGTGACAGACTGGGTGTCTCCCTCAAACCAACAGACAGACTGAACCATGGAAATACCTTCGACAGCACTCACCAGCCCCATGAGTGGAGCCCGAATGAAGCCTGGGCTGAATATGGACAGAATTCACTGGTCCCCTCCTCTATCAAACTCACTCTGTTCCAGTGTGTGCTTGGATACCAACCACCTATGTTCCCCTGGGAGACAGAGTCTGGTTCTGTTCCAGTGCGTGCTTGGATACCAACAACCTATGTTCCCCTGGGAGACAGAGTCTGGTTCTGTACCTGCAGTGGATGAATGGTTTTCACGGAGCGAGCGAATGTGGGAAACCACCCACAGGCACTTCCATCAAGCCTGTCTCTCCCAGAAACGGTTTGCAGACTGGCGCCACCGTCCCACTCCCCTTATTCATCCTGGGCAGAGGGTATGGCTCTCGACCCGAGACTTCCGGCTATGGCTCCCCAGTAAGACGTTCAAACCCCGGTTCATCGGTCCCTTCAAAATCACTCGGCATATCAACCCTGTCACCTACCGCCTGCAGTTACCTCGTCACTATAGAATCTCCTCAACGTTCCATGTTTCCCTCTTCAAACCTGTACAGTACAGCCCACTGCATCCTCCAGTTACCCACCACAGAGCACCACCTCCATTGGATGTCAGGGGTACCCCAGCATACATCATCCACGTCATCTTCGATTCCGAGAGGGTGGACGGCCGCATCCACTACCTTGTGGATTGGGTGGGCTACGGACCAGAGGAAAGGTCCTGGGTCCAGGCTGATCTGATCCGATCTTACCATCAAGCCCATCCAGACCATCCCGGACCTCGTCCGAGAGGCAGACCATCCAAAAGGCCTGCCTGACCTCACCCAAGAGGTGGACCCTCTAACCAACCGGCCCAGTCACCCAGTCTACTTGCTCAGCCACGCCGGTGTGGTAGGCCTGATTCCTGCAGGTGCCTTTGCCTGATCAATCTGTTTCCTGTGTATGACTACCTGCCTGCCTCCTGACCGAGACTTCAGCCTGCTCCTTTGGTTTACTCTGTAATAAAGCTGCTGTGCTCTGTGCTTGAACCCTTACCTCCTTTTCCTGAGTGTTCCTTACAACTTGTTTCAAAATGACTCTTTGAAGTGCTAAAGGTGATCTCTTACAGTATATTTCACTGTTATCACATTAGGCAAAACTCTAACTGTACATTACCCATCACGATTGACAGAAAATAATTTCCATAATTTCAATCCCATGAACCAAACTGTGATCAATGAAGACATCTACAATCATTGATGCAAAAAAAGTAACTTCCATTACAACATGTTTTGCAATGTTTTTGTCTAATCAATTGTAACAAATACTATCAGAAAGAAATAAAATAAATGTCAATGTTTAGCACACACTACACTTTGCATCAATTCTGTCTTTGGCATTTCGCCATGATATCTTGTCCATGTCACAAATAATATTTTCATTTTTCATGCACTGCGGGAAGAATATTTTGGCATGGCAAATCCAAACATGACATTGGTCACTAGTGATGTCATGATGGCTTATCCATGAGCTGTAGGAGGGTGACATGCTCATGGGGATGGAGGTCATAGACCTTCCACCTCCATAATGAAAAGGACATTATGGGGCCAGGTCAAGGGTCAGGAATCCGAGATTGGCCCAAAACCATTCTTGAATCACCTCTGAATGGTGGAACCTAACATTATCACACACAATATTATTGAGGAACTCAATGAGGTGTTCAGCCACAGCATTGTAAGACCCCAGAAGTGGCTTATGTCCTACCAGACCATCTTCAGATATGGATACACACATGAATATGTACTCCCACGTTGTCCAGGCACATGGACAGTTGTTCATTGGCAAATGAAATTATGCTGACACTGTTGAGTTTTGGCCCAATAGAAGCCTGCTTAATCAACAAAGATGTACTTGTGTTGGTTCACAGCAGTTCAGTTTGTAGTTTTGACTCTGTTCAGGGGCTCCCTGTTCAGGGATTTACTCCTCTGCCTTGCTTTCTATCCTTCTCCATGTTGAAAGACATTGCCAGTGTTCACATGGTTTATTTGGTTAATTAATGTAGAAGTAGAAGATGCAGCAAGTGAGTGCTAAATAATCAACAAAATTAAACGCAGTTACCCGAGCGGGGCACAAAAACAAAAGAAAAAAGAGGAGAGTAAAAAAGCAGTTTCCAAAGTTTAAATGGTAACATCTTTTCTCTCTGGCGGTATGTAACTATACAGCAAATGCTGCTTGTATGTTTGAAACACCTTCGGCAGCATCTCCAAACCTGGTGACAGTTTGTGATGATGAACAAAGTCGTGACAAGATCGATCATAATGGTGATACTAGCAATGTTGAAACTGCATTTATTCTGGAAGATGATAATGATTTTACTACGGCACTAGATGACGACCCCGCTCTCTGGACAAAACAACTGTCAGATAAAGATGATAATGATTTTACTACTGGACTACATGATGACCCCACTCTCTGGACAAAGCAACTGTCAGATAAAGAAGATAATCACTTTACTACGGCACCAGATGATGACCCTGCTCTCTTGACAAAACAACTGTCAGATAAAGATGATAATGACTTAACAACCGCCCTAGATGATGACCCTGCTTTCTGGACAAAACAACTATCAGATAAAGATGATAATGACTTTACTACGGCACCAGATTATGACCCCGCTCTCTGGACAAAACAATTGTCAGATAAAGATGATAATGACTTTACTACGGCACCAGATGATGACCCTGCTCTGTAGCCAAAACAACTGTCAGATAAAGAGCGATGCTCGCTAGTGAGGAAAGGGCCAGTTATGACAGAACTTTCCCAAAAAACAATCATGGCTGTAGATCAACAAGTGCAAACTACTGCATTCAGATGATAAACTGTGACAAAATAATCCGAACATGGCTGGTGTACAGTGAAAGTAAAGTGTGTGTGGTGTGTTTTTGTTACCGCCTTTTTGAAAACATGGAAAATAAGCAGTTAAGTGGCGAAGGCTAATATAACTGGAAAAATCTGTCATCCATGTTAAAGCAAAATGAAAAAACTACTGAACAGCAGTAGTTCTCTAGTCAGTTACTAGTCAACTGCAAGTCATGGCTAAAAACAGAAATAGTTACATTATTCATTTGTGTCTCCAGCGCAATGTCTTAATGTGTTTTGTCACTTGATTATGTCATTTCCAGCCAGAAGAAATCTATTGGTCAAAAAAGAATTCACTATGGCTCAAAATTTGGGTATGAATACTTTTGGGCTTAGCTGTATATTGGCAGTTTAGGTGTAGAGGTAGAGTCTTGGAGGGGTTCATATCTACCTCCATTTAATATTACTATCATTCAGACCTATATTGACAGTTTAGGTGTAGAGGTAGAGTCTTGGAGGGGTTCATATCTACCTCCATTTAATATTACTACCATTCAGATCTATATTGACAGTTTAGGTGTAGAGGTAGAGTCATGGAGGGGTTCATATCTACCTCCATTTAATATTACTACCATTCAGATCTATATTGACAGTTTAGGTGTAGAGGTAGAGTCATGGAGGGGTTCACATCTACCTCCATTTAATATTACTACCATTCAGACCTACAGTGAGGGAAAAAAATATTTGATCCCCTGCTGATTTTGTACGTTTGCCCACTGACAAAGAAATGATCAGTCTATAATTTTAATGATAGGTTTATTTGAACAGTGAGAGACAGAAAACCAACAAAAAAATCCAGAAAAACGCAAGTCAAAAATGTTATGAATTGATTTGCATTTTAATGAATGAAAGAAGTATTTGACCCCTCTGCAATCAGAAAGATTTCTGGCTCCCAGGTGTCTTTTACACAGGTAACGAGCTGAGATTAGGAGCACACTCTTAAAGGGAGTGCTCCTAATCTCAGTTTGTTAACTGTATAAAAGACACCTGTCCACAGAAGCAATCAATCAATCAGATTCCAAACTCTCCAACAAGACCAAAGAGCTGTCCAAGGATGTCAGGGACAAGACTGTAGACCTACACAAGGCTGGAATGGGCTACAAGTCCATCGCCAAGCAGCTTGGTGAGAAGATGACAACAGTTGGTGCGATTATTCGCAAATGGAAAAAACACAAAAGAACTGTCAATCTCCCTCAGTCTGGGGCTCCATGCAAGATCTCACCTCGTGGAGTTGGAATGATCATGAGAACGGTGAGGAATCAGCCCAGAACTACACGGGAGGGCCGTATTTAGAGGAGGAGGAATGCTGCCTATGACCCCAAGAACACCATCCCCACCGTCAAACATGGAGGTGGAAACATTATGCTTTGGGGGTGTTTTTCTGCTAAGGGGACAGAACAACTTCACCGCATCAAAGGGACGATGGACAGGGCCATGTACCGTCAAATCTTGGGTGAGAACCTCCTTCTCTCAGCAAGGGCGTTGAAAATGGGTCATGGATGGGTATTCCAGCATGACAATGACATAAAACACACGGCCAAGGTAACAAAGGAGTGGCTCAAGAAGAAGCACATTAAAGTCCTGGAGTGGCCTAGCCTGTCTCCAGACCTTAATCCCATAGAAAATCTGTGGAGGGAGCTGAAGGTTTGAGTTGCCAAACATCAGCCTCGAAAGCTTAATGACTTGGAGAAGATCTGCAAAGAGGAGTGGGACAAAATCCCTCCTGAGATGTGTGCAAACCTGGTGGCCAACTACAAGAAACGTCTGACCTCTGTGATTGCCAACAAGGGTTTCGCCACCAAGTACTAAGTCATGTTTTGCAGAGGGGTCGAATACTTATTTCACTCATTAAAATGCAAATCAATTTATAACATTTTTGACATGCGTTTTTCTGGATTTTGTTGTTGTTATTCTGTCTCTCACTGTTCAAATAAACCTACCATTAAAATTATAGACTTATCATTTCTTTGTCAGTGGGCAAATGTACAAAATCAGCAGGGGATCAAATATTTTTTTCCCTCACTGTATATTGACAATTTAGGTGGAGAGATAGAGTCATGGAGGGGTCATAATGTTATGGCTGATCGGTGTATATATTTATATAGATTATCAGTGTTATTTACTTCACCTGTCAGTGGTCATGATGTTATGGCTGATCGGTGTATATATTTATATAGATTATCAGTGTTATTCACTTCACCTGTCAGTGGTCATAATGTTATGACTGATGAGTGTATATATTTATATAGATTAAAGTGTTATTCACTTCACCTGTCAGTGGTCATAATGTTATGGCTGATCGGTGTATATATTTATATAGATTAAAATGTTATTCACTTCACCTGTCAGTGGTCATAATGTTATGGCTGATCGGTGTATATATTTATAAAGATTATCAGTGTTATTCACTTCACCTGTCAGTGGTCATAATGTTATGGCTGCACGGTGTATATATTTATATAGATTATCAGTGTTATTCACTTCACCTGTCAGTGGTCATAATGTTATGGCTGATGAGTGTATATATTTATATAGATTAAAGTGTTATTCACTTCACCTGTCAGTGGTC
>JACXGI010014175.1:0-19509 GCA_016801175.1 Esox masquinongy | reverse complement strand
CTATCAGTATGAATGTAGAGAACAGTCCATGTGGATGGTTAGACTATCAGTATGAATGTAGAGAACAGTCCATGTGGATGGTTAGACTATCAGTATGAATGTAGAGAACAGTCCATGTGGATGGTTAGACTATCAGTATGAATGTAGAGAACAGTCCATGTGGATGGTTAGACTATCAGTATGAATGTAGAGAACAGTCAATGTGGATGGTTAGACTATCAGTATGCCTACGAGTTGCTTTGCACTTTTTTCCAACGTCATGTAGAAAGGGAATGGTTTAAAGAATGCATGCTGAACGTCGATATATACATAACTGTATATACACATAGAATTGTGCTCAAATTTGCATACCCTGGCAGAAATTGTGAAATTATGGCATTGATTTTGAAAATATGACTGATCATGCAAAAAAACAGTCTTTTTTATATGATAGTGATCATATGAAGCCATTTATGATCACAGTTGTTTGGCTCCTTTTTCAATCATAATGATATCAAATCACCCAAATGGCCCTGATCAAAAGTTTACATACCCTTGAATGTTTGGCCTTGTTACAGGCACACAAGTTGACACATACAGGTGAAAATGGCAATTAAAGGTGAATTTCCCACACCTGTGGCTTTTTAAATTACAATGAGTGTCTGTGTATAAATAGTCAATGAGTTTGTTAGCCCTCATGTGGATGCACTTAGCAGGCTAGATACTGAGCACTGGGGAGCAGAAAAGAACTGTCAAAAGACCTGCGTAACAAGGTATTGGAACTTTATAAAGATGGAAAAGGATATAAAAAGATATCAAAAGCCTTGCAAATGCCAGTCAGTACTGTTCAATCACTTATTAAGAAGTGGAAAATTCTGGGATCTCTTGATACCAAGCCAAGTTCAGATAGACCAAGAAAGATTTCAGCCAAAACTGCCAGAAGAATTGTTCGGGAAACAGAAAAACCCACAGGTAGCCTGAGGAGAAATACTGGCTGCTCTGGAAATAGATGGTGTGGTTCTTTTAAGGAGCACAATACGACGATACTTGAACAAAAATTAGCTGCATGGTCGAGTTGCCAGAAAGAAGCCTTTACTGCGCCAATGCCACAAAAAAGCCTGGTTCCAATATGCCCGAAAACACCTTGACACTCCTCACAGCTTCTGGCATACTGTAATTTGGAGTGACGAGACCAAAACAGAGCTTTATGGTCACAACCATAAGTGCTATGTTTGGAGAGGGGTCAACAAGGCCTGTAGTGAACAGAATACCATCCCCACTGTGAAGCATGGTGGTGGCCCACTGATGTTTTGGGTGTGTGAGCTCTAAAGGCACTCGGAATCTTGTGAAAATTGATGGCAAGATGAATGCAGAATGTTATCAGAAAATACTGGCAGACATTTTGCATTCTTCTGCACGAAAGCTGCACATGGGACGCTCTTGGACTTTCCAGCATGACAATGACCCTAAGCACAAGGCCAAGTTGAACCTCCAGTGGTTACAGCAGAAAAAGCCATCACAGTCTCCTGACCTTAATATCATCGAGCCACCATGGGGAGATCTCAAACGTGCGGTTCATGCAAGATGACCAAAGACTTTGCATGACCTTGAGGGATTTTGCCAAGATGAATGGGCAGCTATACCACCTGCAAGAATTCGGGGCCTCATAGACAACTATTACAAAAGACTGCACGCTGTCATTGATGCTCAATGGGGCAATACACAGTATTAAGAACTAAGGGTATGCAGACTTTTGAACAGGGGTCAGTTCATTTTTTTCTTTGTTGCCATGTTTTGTTTTATGATTGTGCCATTCTGTTATGACCTACAGTTGAATGTGAATCCCATAAGAAATAAAAGACGTGTTTTGCCTACTTACTCATATTTTTCCTTACAAATGGTACAAATGACCAATTCTCCAAGGGTATGTAAACTTTTGAGCACACACACACACATACACAGCTCTGAAAAAAATTTAGACCACTGCACCTTTTTCTTTCCTTTCCAAAAAAAGTCAAAAAGGAAAGTTTTGAGTGAGGAACAGAAGCGTTCAATTTGCAGTGGTCTCTTAATTTTAACCCTTCTGTTCCTCACTCAAAACCTTCCTTTTCAACTTTTTTGGAAAGGAAAGAAAAACGTGCAGTGGTCTCTTAATTTTTTCCGGAGCTGTATACACACACACACACACACACACACACACACACTCTAATATGCAGAGCAAGTACGGAGAATATATAATGAACATATCTGGTTCTAAATATAACAGCTGTCTATTTGCACCTTCACTTTTCATCAGGGAAACATTGCCAAGAGGGATGGAGATATTTCGGATCCAATTTTTACTTCCTCTCTACTGAGCAGAAAACCTGGGATGAGAGCAGACAGGACTGTCAGAGGAGAAAAGCAGACCTGGTGATCATAAACAGTGAAGAGGAAGAGGTGAGAGAGATATAGAGAGAGAGAGAGCAGTGTGTATTGGCAGTACACTTCATTAACCTGCTTTATATAGGTTATTAATATTATATCTGGTTGTCTTGGCTCTTCTGTGCTGTTCTACTGATTGTCAACAATACAATCATAATGAATGATGAATGTTATTTCCTGAATATGCTTTGGCACTATGTTCATTGTTACATCATGGGATGTAACAATAGGAGGGTGGAGCTAAAAGAATGTCCTTTATTAAAACAGAGATTTCTCTTTGGCCTTAAAATGAGAGTCTGGATCGGTCTGACTGACAAAGATAAAGAGGGGACCTGGAAATGGGTGAATGGTGCAGTACTGACCACAGGGTGAGAGTTGTGATATGGAAACTTAATTAGAATGACAAAAATTATAAATTTCTTTCTTAAATCATGTTAATTTTGATACATACAATATAATGAACAGTAGAATCACTGGAATTACAGAACAATGATTTTACCCCAACAAACTCTCTGTGTTGTCCACCCTCAAGGCACTGGCATAATTTTCTTGGGCAAGAAGATTGTGCTGAGATATACTACGGAATAAATAACCCCATACCAACATGGAATACCTTAAATTGTGAAGTAAAACTTAACTGGATTTGTGAGAAAATGTTGAACAATCCCTTAACTCACTCTCTCTGATGCTCGCCTTTTGATTATTTTTTGTCACTCTCACCCTATCAGTCTTGTGTGTTTTTGTTACAAACTTCTTAGTGAATAAATACATGGCCTGTTTACATCCTGAGTAGTAGCTTCCTGTCTTCATAAATGATACGATAGACATCAACAGACACGGACCACTGTAGGTTTAAATTTGTGTTGGGGGTGAGGGTGATGTTTTTTTTCGGGTCCGATGTAGAGGATAGAGACAGTTCGGCTGAGAGTCTGTCGGAGGGATTCTTAGGAGAGGAGAGAGGAGCTGGGTGAAGTGATGCTTTGAAGGGTTGGCGTTCCGCAATCTTTAAATATTGTCAACTTGCGCATCGATTTACCTTGCGTGTGTCACGGTTCAGAGGCAGGACATGAGGCACAGAGCTGAAGTACATCCTTTTAATGGCTTCCTTTCTCACAACGAACAGAAAACAACAAAAGGAGAGTAGGAACTGGAACTGATGCACAGCAACACAGACAGCTAACCCAAAACAATGACCAACAAACTGAAAGGCAAACAGAACAACTTAAATAGGGTCCCCAATTAGAGACAGCGAGACGCAGCTCTAATTGGGGAGAACAGAAAACAGAACCACAGAGATGCCTAGAGGCCCCTAGCCAGGACCTGACTGCGTGGTGCAAACAGAGATTTACATTAGAGCAGGGATATTCAAATCTGACCCTCAAAGCCAGTTCCACTCGATTTTTTTTTAATTGTAACCTTCTAATCAGGGACTTATTCAGACTTAAGATGCCAGATGGGTCCAAATAAAGATGAGGTAAAACAGAAAACCAGCAGGCTCCGGCCTTTGTAGGGTAAGATTTGAATACCCATGCATTACACACACACACCACTATAGCAGGCCAGTTGTAAATCGGTTTCTCCATTGAGCTATCAAGACAGTACATTTCATTATCAGCTCAGAAATAACCCAAATGGGAATTAGCTAAGTCAAGCCATACAACTATAGAGAATCAGTGTTCTGGCCAAAAAATAGACAACAAAATGCAATGTATATCTAATAGACATTGTCCTTGCATGGTACATTGCTGTTTGGTAATGTATGACTTTTATCAAAATAGACCACCAGTGTGGAAATGTTTCAGGGGGAATCGGGCTAGGCGGCTGTCTGTATGGCCGGGGAGGAGTGGGATGTTGTCACGGCTTCTGGAGGCAGGACCCAGGTGCAGAGGCGAATAGCACAGGCTCTTTTTTTCCAAAGGCTAACTTGCTTATAATGCTCTGAATGTAACGGATGTGAACCAATCAAAAGACACGAACAGCCACATCACAATAAACCAATGATCAACACCAAACACAGGGAACTGGGGATACTAAATAGAGAGATAACGAGGGGTGAACGAGACACGTGAACTCAAAGAACATAGAAACAGAACAAACAAAACCCAAATGCATTGCACCAAAAAATGGAACAGCTGGAATGGAACAGGTCGGCTGTTACAGATTATGAAGTCAAGTTGTATTGCAGGAGGACAGGGGGCTGAGGCCTGCATCGACTACAGAGGACTGAACTCATCACAGTCAAGTACTACTACCCGATGCCACTCGTCCCGCGGCCATAGAGCAGCTGAGGGGGGCGCGCGTCTTCACCAAACTGGACCTCCGGAGTGCGTACAATCTCATGCGTATCTGGGAGGGAGACGAGTGGAAGACTGCGTTCAGCACGGC
Source organism: Esox masquinongy (assembly GCA_016801175.1). Taxonomy (NCBI): domain Eukaryota; kingdom Metazoa; phylum Chordata; class Actinopteri; order Esociformes; family Esocidae; genus Esox; species Esox masquinongy. The sequence goes on along the minus strand of JACXGI010014175.1, from coordinate 14,721 downwards.
TTAGGGCCATGATGAATACCTGATGATGCCGTACGGGCTAGCCAACGCGTCTGCAGCCTTCCAGGCCTTCCAGAATGAGGTGTTCTGGGATATGTTGGGGAGGTATGTTGTAGTATACGTCAACGAGATCTTGATTTGCTCCCCAACATACCCAGAACACGTGGCCCACGTCCGTGCTGTCCTGCAGCGTCTCCACAAACACCCACTGTACGTAAAAGGGGAGAAGTGTGTGTGTGTTCCTCCGGAGGGCGTGCAGATGGAAAAGCAGAAGATGGAGGCGGTGAGGTCATGGCCAGTCCTGAGGACCATCAAAGAGCTCCAGAGCTTCATCGGACTTCTACCGCCGCTTCGTCCAAAGCTTCAGCACCATCACAGCGCAGCTCACGTTGTTGTTGAAAGGCCGACCTCAACGTCTCAGGTGGACCTCGGATGCAGAGATCAGGCGTTTCTCGACCTGAAGGGCAGGTTCACCACGGCACCGCTCCTGAAACGCCCGGACCCCCTCAAGCCCGAGGTGGATGCATCCGAGATCGGGTGGGGGCGATCCTCTCCCAGCAGCACGGGAACCCTCCCCGGCTACAACTGTGTGCCTATTACTCCAAGAAACTGCTGCAGAGAGGAACTACGATGTGGGTGACCGGGAAGGACTGATGGTGAAGTTGGCATTGGAGGAGTGGAGACACTGGGTAGAGGGCACCCGGGATCTGAATCCGCTGGCCTGACGTATTCGAGGTTCCTGTGGTCGGTCAGGGCAGTGCGGGGCCTCGGTCCCCGCTGGGCCTGTTGGACACCGCCTCGGACCCCGCCGGGCCTGTTGGACACCGCCTCGGACCCCGCCGGGCCTGTTGGACACCGCCTCGGACCCCGCCGAGCCTGTTGGACACAGCCTCGGTCCCCGCCGGGCCTGTTGGACACCGCCTCGGTCCCCGCCGGGCCTGTTGGACACCGCCTCGGTCCCCGCCGGGCCTGTTGGACACCGCCTCGGTCCCCGCCGGGCCTGTTGGACACTGCTTTGAGCGTTTACAGTTTACCCTGACATACCGTCCTGGAACCAAGAACGTCAGGGCTAGAACTAACACACTCCTGACTACACGACTGGGAGGCAGACCTACCCAGAGACACGCCCATCCTACCCAGCTTATGCATCATGGGACGTTGATACAGACATTCAAGAGGCAGGGAGACGGGACCCCGCACCCGCAACGTGCCCCCTTGACAAGACCTACATGCCCCGGAGATTGCGGGGCCAGTTGGTGACCTGGGTGCATACTCACTCGCATCCGGGTATCAACCGCAGGTTAACAGTGTTGTTATTTATGGGTCCTGAGTTGTGTCACAGTTCAGCAACGCGGACAGATCACTTTTCGCACAGCTTCTCCCAACCCACATCGAAAGGAAGTTGGACCAGAAATGTTTGGCGTGGGTGGATAGCTGTCCGCCATGTACCCTGACCAAAGGCCTATTATAGTGTCGTCTATGAAAAGCAGAATGTTAACCCTGCTTTCTGAAATACCCCCTCGTATTGGAATGGAGTATTTGTTTCTCCTCATGGCATTATCAGAAGAGTAAAGCAAGCAAGTTTATTTATATAGCACAATTCATACAGGTGCCTGAAAAGAGAAGTGTTTTTAACCTGGATTTAAAAATGTATACTTTTGGGGCACGTCGAAGATCTTCTGGCAGTTTATTCCAGTTGTGTGCAGCATAACTGCTAAACACAGCATGGCCATGTTTAGTTGGACTCTGGGCTCTAGTAGCTGACCTGTGTTCATGGCAGACCATATGCACATAAACAGTAAGACATATATTTGAAAAAAGAGAACTGCTGCAGCAAAAACTACCTGTCTTTTGTCAGCTTCCTATATGGTTAACACCTACATCAGTCTCATAGTAAAACAGACAAGGAAACGGAAACGGACACCCAGAGACATAACCAGATACCAGGCAGAGAAAATATCGCTAAAACCTGAAAGTATCATTTGGCAGCATCAGGCATTGCTGAAGATGTAGTATAACATATAGTAGACATACATAGAAAGAAACCTAGAACTAACATATATGTCGCAATGTATGTTTAGTTTACAACATAACATCTGTTTATCTGTACACAGGAAGTCACGTTCATTCAAAGCGTGACAGTAATTAGCCAGTGGGCTTACAGTACTGTTGTGTATTCCAGGTTGCGATGTCTATGAAGTAGAGAACAACCGGAAGTTCTTTGAGATGAGATCGAGTTTGTAAGACTGAGTATGAAGACCAAGTCTGTAACATAATGAACAATAGACTATAAAATGCTGCAATACATAATTGAATTACTCTCTCCCTTGACGACCGGATACATGATCATTATTTCAACCACTATATGAAAACGCCCTGATTTCTAACATATACAGTGGATATAAAAAGTCTACACACCCCTGTTAAAATGCCAGGTTTTTGTGAGGTAAAAGAATGAGACAATGATAAATCATGTCAGAACTTTTTCCACTTTTATTGTGACCTTTAATGTGAACAGTTCAATTGAAAAACAAACTGAAATCTTCAAGGAGAAAAATGAAAAATAAAAACCTTACAATAACCTGGTTGCGTAAGTGTGCACACCCTCTTATAACTGGGGATGTGGCTGTGTTCAGAATTAACCAATCACATTCAAACTCATGTTAAATAGAAGTCATTACACACCTGCCATCATTTAAGGTGACTCTGATTAATCACAAAGTTCAGCTGTTCTAGTAGGATTTTCCTGCAATTTTCTTAGTTGCATCTCAGAGCAAAAGCCATGGTCCGCAGAGAGCTTCCAAAGCATCAGAGGCATCTCATTGTTGAAAGATATCAGTCAGGAGAAGGGTACAAAAGAATTTCCAAAGCATTAGATATACCATGGAACACAGTGAAGACAGTCATCATCAAGTGGAGAAAATATGGCACAACAGAGACATTACCAAGAACTGGATGTCCCTCCAAAATTGATGAAAAGACGAGAAGAAAACTGGTCAGGGAGACTTCGGAGAGGCCTACAGCAACATTAAAGGAACTGCAGGAATTTCTGGCAAGTACTGGCTGTGTGCTACATGTGACAACAATCTCCCGTATTCTTCATATGAATGGGCTATGGGGTAGGGTGGCAAGACGGAAGGCTTTTCCTACAAAGAAAAAGATCCAAGCCCGGCTGAAGTTTGCAAAAACAAACATCAAGTCCCCTAAAAGCACATGGGAAAATGTGTTATGGTCTGATGAAACCAAGGTTGAACTTTTTGGCCATAATTCCAAAAGGTATGTTTGGCACAAAAACAACACTGCACATCACCCAAAGAACACCATACCCACAGTGAAGCATAGTGGTGGCAGCATCATGCTTTAGGGCTGTTTTTCTTCAGCTGGAACCGGGGTGTTAGTCAGGGTGAAGGGAATTATGAACAGTTCCAAATACCAGGCAATTTTGGCACAAAACCTTCAGGCGTCCGTTAGAAAGCTGAAGATGAAGAGGAAGTTCACCTTTCAGCACGACAACGCACCCAAAAGCACACATCCAAATCCACAAAAGCATGGCTTCACCAGAAGAAGATTAACGTTTTGGAATGACCCAGCCAGAGCCCAGACCTGAATCCAATTTAACATCTGTGGGGTGATCTGAAGAGGCCTGTGCACAGGAGATGTCCTCGCAATCTGACAGATTTGGAGCGCGTTTGCAAAGAAGAGTGGGCAAATACTGCCACGTCAAGATGTGCCATGCTAATAGACTCCTACCCAAAAAGACTGAGTGCTGTTGTAATAAAATCAAAAGGTGCTTCAACAAAGTATTAGTTTAAGGGTGTGCACACTTATGCAACCAGGTTGAGTTTTTTATTTTTCCCCCTCAAAGATTTCAGTTTGTTTTTCAATTGAATTGTTCACGTTATAGGTCACATTAAAGGTGGAAAAAGTTCTGACATGATTGATCTGTGTCTCATTCTTTTACCTCACAAAAACCTGGCATTTTAAAAGGGGTGTGTAGACTTTTTATATCCACTGACATTAGTGTCACTAGACATTAGTGACGAAACAATATAAAACAATATGAAAAAATTTCATATCACGGTTATAGTGACCAATATGTATCACGGTTATCAGCATTATAGTGGTATTGTTAAAATGTGCTGGAAATATTCAAAAAGAAATAAGGTGCTTCTGGCCTAACATCCTGTATGTATGCATCTTTGTTCACTTGAAGTAAAATTGTCAGCATATTTACTTTGTCCAGTTTAAAGGCTAGACTATGGGCCAGGTCTACCATCGGTTTGCTGTCTGGAATGACTGGAAGGACAACCAGTCGAGCAACTGGACGTGTGTAGGTTTTTCCATTAATCTTGAGTTCAGCAGACCTGACATGACTATCGGCACTGGGATAAACCTTTAGGACTCGTCCGATGGGCCAGAGGGCTCTTGGAGCTGGGGCTCCACCAACATAACCACTGTATCTTCCTTGAGTTCAGCAGGGCTGGCTTGCCACTGATGGCGTGCCTGCAGATTGGGTAAGAAGTGCCGGATATAGCTTGACCAGAAATGATCTGCCAGGATTTGGCTATGTCCCCATCGACGCCTACTCAGGAGCTCTGTTTCAGGGTAGACTACCTGTGGAAGGGAGCCATCTGGACGACCCATTAACAGGAGGTTCAGGGTTACTGGGTCCAAATCGGCAACACTTGAAGACACGTAACCCAAAGGTTTTGAATTGAGGATGCCCTCAACCTCAATGAGCACTGTCCTAAGTACTACTTCGGCCACAGGCTGAGCACCCACCGTAGTGTATGCTATCGGACAAGTGTGTCCAGCACATCCCACAGATGACCCAGTCACCGATTCACCGCTTTTCCTTCCTTGGACCACTTTTGATAGGCATTGACCACTGCCGACCGGGAACACCCCACAAGAGCTGCAGTTTTGGAGATGCTCTGACCCAGTTGTCTAGCCATCACAATTTGACCCATGTCAAAGTCGCTCAGATCCTTACACTTGCCCATTTTTCCTGCTTTGAACTCATCAACTTTGAGGACAGAATGTTCACTTGCTGCCTATATATCCCACCCACTGACAGGTGCCATGATAACGAGATTATCAGTGTTATTCACTTCACCTGTCAGTGGTCATAATGTTATGGCTGATTTGGTGTATACACACCACATATACAAACTCACACCACACACACACACACACACACCACCTACACACACACGCTATATTATGTAAAACAATTTCTACACAGAATTTGACTTCAAGATGTGTCAAATGGGTCCCTGGTCAAGAAAATGTTAAAGACTCATGGAAGCAAAGCTCTGCTCTGGCTTGATGCCCCTGATAGAGAGCTACATAGTCTCCCCATTTGAGAGAGAGAAAAAAAAAGAGAGAAAAATAATGGAGGGAGGGAACAGCTGAAGGGAGGTCATCTTTAAACTGCATCTTAATCATCAACAGAGATTTCTCTTTGGTCTTCAAATGAGATCCTGAATCGGTCTGACTGACAAAGATGAAGAGGGAACCTGAATTATAACGCAAATTATAGCCTGGGACAGAGCAGAATAATGCATGGTTGGAAAAAATGACTTTGTGCATTCCGGAATAGCTTTTAGCCAGTGAATTTTAAAAAAATATATGATTTTTGGACAAACTATCCCTTTAATGTTGAAACCCGCTAAATGCTACTTCCAGCTTTAATTTGTATTGTTCATTTATTCAGTTGCATTATTATTCCAGAAGTGAACCTGCAATAAGTATTTCATAGAATACGAGCTGATATCAAATAAAACAAAGTTGAATAATTGTTTTATAAGTAGTATATACCAAATATACACAATTTATTGGGAGACAAAGGACCCAAAAGTAAAAATGTGAATGCTTGTAACATGTTGGGTGACCACATTCTGATAGCAATTTTCTGAGAAATCCAGTTGTTGGTCAGGCTTAACCACACAGACAGAGACAGATAAAACAAAGACGCATTCAACATAGAGAGAGACAGAGACGGCAGACAGACAAAGTCAGAACAGAGAAAGACCATGATTTAACTACAGTCTAGATTAGATATTGGTCTGCAAGAGACAGACTGCTGGCCCATAAAAAAGCATTTGTGTTAATTACAAATATAACAGTAACAATAATATGACCATAAGTAATGCTCCAAAAAGGACTTTAGCCCCCCTGAATTAAAAGTTAACATTTAAACTTTCATTCATGAGGAAAGCAGTGAAAGACATATAGTGGCTACAATGTTGACAAACGTTGGTGGTAAGTGAACAGATTTCAAAGCCATTTGAGTACGACTAATATATTTCAACAATTCTATTTACTAATAACTTGTTGATGCCTTATTTCTTTCTAATTAAAACTTAGGCCTGCCAGATGACACATTGTTTTGTTTTTCTATATGTTTGCTGGTAGCTGAAGTTCCAGTACTGTCACCATGCAAACCCTCAACATCTGTGACTATGAAGAGTGTGGTTAAAAGCACAGCTCGAATTGAAGAGGTTTGTTAGGTTCCTCAGAATCATAAAACCTGACCTTTGGTGTTGTGTTGTGTATTGGTTGGTGTTGTGTTGTGTATTGGTGGTTGTTGTGTTGTGTATTTCTTGTGTTGTGCTGTGGTGTATCTGCTGTGTAAGGTGAGTGTGTAGAGGTTGTGGTGGCAGTAATGTATGTTACTGGTTGTGTGGATGGGGATATAAGGGGGTCCTTTTAGTGCTGTGAGAATAAAGGAAGACAAAAAGACTCCCTCCGTGTATCTCAAAACTACTGAACTACGTTTTTATTCATTCAGTTTTTTGTATAACTATCATTTCCTATACTGTTTAATACTGTTACATTGTAAAGGTAAACCATGCATGTGCTCCATGCGTGTTTAACAAACTTGTAGACACACGCGTGTTACAGTTCTGCCTAGTTGTCCTAAATGTTAACCAGGGGTTTTACTGGTTGAATCAAAGTGATTTCAGTACAGATTTTTTAATCTGTTTGTGTTCTCGGTGGCTGGAGTCTGGAGGGTCAGTGGAGTCTGACTATAGGTTATACGGAAGTCATGTTTCTTGTGCTACATTTGGATTGGTTTGTTTGATTTTTGCTCTGCATGGTTTGTATGTGCAATAGAACCAAAGTACATAGACAAATGCCAGCAAAGCTTTTAACTGTGAAGACGAAGGGATGTCTGGAGACAGCAAGCCACATTATTTTAACCATTATAAAATAAAACATTATTTTATTTTAATGTCATATTTATTTAATGGTTTGACATATTACACTTCTATTTATATTATTTAATATTTCTATCCATACTTTCCATATGCCTCATTCTACACTCTTTGGAATTGCTGCTAGTTTACATTATGTATATTTTTGCTTTATATATTTCTTCATGCTTACTGCGTAGATGTCGTGTGCCATTTTACAATTTGTTACATTGGCACAACTAGTCTATGTACCAGTTTCCCAGAAAATCAGACACACCATTGTAATAGTACAGTAGAGTCCATATACATATTAAGCAACATACGCATTTAAAAAAGATAAAACACTGCAGCTGCAATGAAACATATTTTTGTCAACTTCCTGTATGGTTAACACCTATAGCAGTTAGACAGACAGAAATAAAGACAGACAGAAACATACACACAGAACATATAGCACACTTACGTACACTACCTACATTAAAAAGAAAGCATTAGGCATCGTTGAAAATGTCTGAGCCCATCTATACCAACACACATATGAACAAGAAGGTTTGGATTGACAGAAGAAGGATGGAGAAGATGGTGAATATCTACAGCAACGCAGACAACCAGAGAGATGGAGACACAAGAACCACAACACACGAAAAAGACACTGATCCACATAATGTACCAGGAGACCAGCACTCAGGTAACACACAGCCCCACACACAGCTTAATAGGAGTGAGGACCTTTTCTGGGAAGCAACAACCAGTTTTCATTTAAAAATAATCTCTTACACAACTCAAACTGTAGCCATAAAATCCCAACCCTAAACTCAAAACTAATTTTCAATTCCACCCTTAAACCTAAGAAAGAAATACTGTACCCTATCTGGAACTGATCATTTGTGACCACTATGTATTTTCCGGTAACACTTTACAATAAGGGTACATTAATTGACATTAGTTAATGATATAATTAATATTAACAAACATGAATTATAGACCTTAATAAAAATGTATTCGTTTTTATTAATATTAACTAAAGCTGTTATACATGTTGTGGAAGATGGAAAAATGTTCGCAATTTATTATGAAAAGAGACTCAACAGTTGTTCGTATAACAGTTGATTGTTCCCGTGGATCCACGTAATTAAACTGAAATAATCGCTTTCACAAAACACGGTATAAGTACAGAGACCAACAGAGTAGTGTCATAACAATTGTTCTGCTCATACATTATTGTCAGCTCCCAAAAATATTATCTCTTATGCTATAAGATACATACAAAAACCAGTTGTCATACTAATAGGAAAATAAGATAGGACCCTACACTGTCATGGCAACGATAGTTCTAGGTCATAGTTAACAGACCTCCTGAGCTACCCCTAGTCTCTGTCCTGCCCAAATGGAAGGATATAGAGGAGACACAGGCAACTTCACCTTGGAGCCATCTGTACAGGGCCATAGATAAGATAGGTTTGAGGCCTGGCGCCTTCGGTTGTGGCCATAACCACTTCTAAGAACAGGGCATGCTGACCTAGGTCTTCTTCTATACGTGGCAACCATGAACAGTCTAAAGCAAATTCAGGCCTAGTCTAAAACAGTCCATTTATTACAGTTAATATGCAGAATAATGGATAAATAAAGATATGGTCATAAATGAATCCATTACAATGTAAGGACTAATGATGGTAAATGTATTAGTTAAAATGTGTTAACATTTACTACATGTAATAAATTATTGTTCATGTTTATTTCTGTTTAAGTAAACATTTATTAATGATAGTATTTTACCTAGCTTTTTGCAGACTATGCGCATTTAACTTACTTGCTCATGTAAGTTTGTAGAGTCTTCATTTGCATTACTGAATACTGTAAAGCATTAATTAAAGGCATTTGTGACCCATATTGTCATGTGTGATCTGTATGACTATATATGCTTTTAAGACTCTATAAATGTTAATTATCCATTAATTATTATTCATATGGTTTACACTTTAAAGCAAGTGTGACCCTTATTGTAATGAAAAATACATTAATTCCAAAATTTTAGTGTTTTATTTAAGTGTTTTATTTTAAATAAATTAAAGTTGTCAGTGTTTTTCATAACCTTTTACAATGCCTTAATTAAAACAACTGTAGGCAGTAGTTATAAAACATAACAACATGCAAAAACTAAAGGGTTATCATAATATAATTTTCAAGACTGTTGGAAAAGTATTCCAGAGTATCGTGAAGCTGGCTGACAGACTTTTGACTGATAATGTACGTTTGGAATGGAAATTGTAATGCATTTAAATGCCTCAGCGTTTCTGGTGTGGAGAAATAAAGAACTCACCAAATTTGACACTAATGGGTAATTTCATTAAAAACGTGAATGGTTAGCTAGCTGGAGCTGCTCAAATATACACCGATCAGCCATAACATTAGGACCACTGACAGGTGAAGTGAACAACACAGATAATCTCATCATCATGGTACCTGTCAGTGGGTGGGATATATTAGGCAGCAAGTGAACATTCTGTCCTCAAAGTTGATGTGTTAGAAGCAGGAAAAATGGGCAAGCGTAAGGATCTGAGCGACTTTGACAAGGGACAAATTGTGATGGCCAAGACGATTGGGTCAGAGCATCTTCTTAACTGCTGCCCTTGTGGGGTGTTCCCGGTCTGCAGTGGTTAGTACCTATCAAAAGTGGTCCAAGGAAGGTAAAGTGGTGAACCGGCGACAGGGTCATGGGTGGCCAAGGCTCATTAATGCACATGGGGAGCGAAGGCTGGCCCGTGTGGTCCGAACAGACGAGCTACTGTAGCTCAAATTGCTGAAAAAGTTAATACTGGTACTGATAATAAGGTGTCAGAACACACAGTGCATCGCAGTTTGTTGCGTATGGGGCTGCGTAGTCACAGACCAGTCAGAGTGCCCATGCTGACCCATTTCCACTGCCGAAAGCGCCTACAATGGGCACGTGAGCATCAGAACTGGACCACGGAGCAATGGAAGAAGGTGGCCTGGTCTGATGAATCACGTTTTCTTTTACATCACGTGGATGGCCCGGGTGTGTGCATCGCTTACCTGGAGAACACATAGCACCAGGATGCACTATGGGAAGAAAGCAAGCTGGCTGTGGCAATGTGATGCTTTGGGCAATGTTCTGCTGGGAAACCTTGGGTCCTGCCATTAATGTTGATGTTACTTTGACATGAACCACCTAACTAAGCATTGTTGCAGACCATATGCACCCTTTCAAGCCAACGGGATTCCCTGATAGCACTGACCTCTTTCAGCAGAATAATGCACCCTGCCACAAAGCAAAAATGGTTCAGGAATGGTTTGAGGAACACAACGACGAGTTCAAGGTGTTGACTTGGCCTCCAAATTCCGCAGATCTCAATCCAATCGAGCATCTGTGGGATGTGCAGGACAAACAAGTCCGATCCATGGAGGCCCTACCTCGCAACTTGCAGGACTTAAAGGATCTGCTGCTAACGTCTTGGTGCCCGATACCACAGCACACCTTCAGAGGTCAAGTGGAGTCCATGCCTTGATGGGTCAGGGCTGTTTTGGTGGCAAAAGGGGGATAGTTCCAATCTGTAATCATCCAAGGAGGGGCATTGTGATGGGTGGGATACAATGTGGCTGCTTACTGCCACAGGTTGCCGAAATGACGGGACTTCCTGACTGGACTTTTCCAAAAGCAGAGTCAGCCAATGGGCTAGTGATACCCATTGTGGTAATCAGTGATGCCATTTCAATAGGAAAGTCCTTGTAAATCTCAAATATACACAGAATGGAAAGATCAGGAAGTTCTTCTTGGAGTGTCTTGTATAGTGTGCTATGTAAAACATAATTAGTAATATTAATGAAATATTTTCCACTAGCTGTTGTTTCTGTATGATTTCTATTTCAGATCTTACCCTTATTCTATCAGCCGTTGTTCCCTGTTTTAGTTTGGCTGAGATCATGGTCATTTTGTCTACTTGGCCCGGTTTCACACCCTATTTAAATGAAATGGGAGAATTGTTTAGACCCTGATGTTGTGCATGCCTGATGGTATCTTTAAAAATGTATGATTTATATCCATGAACAGACTAACCATGGTTCTTGGCTTGTGCCAACGCCGCTCGCTCTCAGTGCAGTTAAGCTGAGTTGAGCTGTGTCAGTTGAGCTGGGAATAATATGCCACCTAGTACAGCTATGCAAATGTGTGGTTGCATAGAACTATACCAGCTACTGTGACAAGATAACAGGGTGTGAATCCTTCAATACAATCTGTTAAAATACAGAAATTTGTAGAATTTAATTAATGATAAAACGAGGTCACATTGCATTCAGATTTTATAGAAAATCCAGGCAGAAAGATTAGTAAAATGTAACAAAAATTCTCAAAGCAGTGTTTGGGGACCAAATGTAACAAATTCTCAAAGCAGTGTCTGGGGACTATATGCTAACATGTAATGTTATATTGCATTACATGTTACCTACATGTAATATAACGTTTACCCTGTGCGATATAACGTTTACCCTGTCTATGCAATTTAATGTCTAACTAATTAGCTAGCAACCAGAATCTAACAACACTAAATTTCCAGAACATTAGAATATTCATCAATAAGGACTAAGTTTTTAATAATTATTCATGTATCATATTCACCTACTCTCAAATTGTGGTTTCTCGTTCTCTCATTGACCTAGCGTAGAACCCTCTATTATTGGCATAGCCAACAGCAGTTTTGAAATATATTTTCTTGTAACGAGTAACCATTTGATCAAGTTGTCAGTGTTTATTAGAGACATACAAATGTTAACCAGCATTTCATCAATTATCATTTCTGAAATTTCAGAGGAAATATTAATATTTTCAGCTAGTTCATTAGCAACGTAGCAAAAAAATATGAACCCCTATTATCGGCCACCCCCTATTATCGGCAACTTGCCTAAAACAATTTCCATTCATGACATTTTTAAAATGTAACCTCGATACATCTCTATAAAAAGTGGTGGTGGACTAGCTGAAAGGGTATATTTAATAGCAAAACTTATCGTTGTTTTCCAGTGCATTTAAATTTTGAACTTGAGAGGATTCAGTTCTCCAACCGAAACGGACAATAAAGGGGGGGGGGGGTAATTGGGGGATGTTAGCTATAACAAATCGCCTTGACACTGACTTCTCCTGTCACATGATCTCTGTTTAACACTGAAAATAAAAGACATAACCTTTTTCAGTAAAACAACTTTAAATAGACCATATGAAATGATGTTCGCAATATTGTAGCCAGCTGTTAGATACTGTAGCTAATGGTTAACGTGTTAGCTAGCTACAGTGGCAAGATTAGCTAGCTACTGTTGTAGATAACATTACTCACCTTCAAAGTTGTCAATGTAGTTTGACAAATACATTTTAAAACCTTCCTCTCATTTGCTCATCATGGTAAGAGAAGATTTTATAATTCGATTGACATCGTTAACTGTCATTTGCAGCAAGTCCTGGGAATATTTGAGGGTGGAGTGGTTATGTGGAAGTGAGCGAAAATGCTAGGCAGCAATGTTCTTGTTATGCTCCCTTTTCGCAGCTACCCAGCCACACAAGGGTCTCTATTTGTAATACACCCACAGAAAACATGACACGTTATAAAAATTGCCTCATAAATTGATCCTCATCTGCGCAGGTTTTTCTCTAATCGGGTAGGAAAAAACCTGAGGATTTTCATTCGTCTTGGAAGTATATAGTACCTTCATTTGGAAAACGTTTCTACAATGTCACTACGTTTACGGACATCCTTACTAAACTGCTAATCAGAATTGTCCTGTAACATCTAACATTAGCCTTCACCATTTCAGAAATACACATTACTTGCCGAACACTGAACCCGCTTATGTTTCCCTATGGAAAAATGCTATACAAGCGAACGACGCTGTATAGCATTCAGATCTCTCAAATGTATGTTTTCTGATTTTTTAAAGTTGGGCACCATTTTAATCAGGAGGACCTCCCCTTTTAAATAAGACAAAACGGGTCAGTGGGCTTTGCTGCTATAACACACAAGTCACGAAAACGTTTCCCCTATGGAACTCTAAGCTCCACCCATTGGTTTCCTATGGCTGGGAGAGAGATGCCGGTCTTCAGAGGCAAATATCTCAAAATGTATATTTTCTGATTTTTATGTCGAACACCATTTTAACCAGCAGGACCCCCCCTTTATAATAAGATATGATTGGGCTGCGCCATTCACTGTCATCAAATGCAAATCCCCAAATACGTTTTTCCTTTAGAAATCTGCGCTCCGCCGGACTTTAATGTACAGATGGTTCAGAGAATGACAGACCATGTGTCTGTATATACGGCAGAGATGGTGGCGATGATTCTCGGGTTGAGGTGGGTGGAGGAGGTGAGACCATTGAGAGTGGTGGTGTGTTCCGACTCAGCAGCGGTGTTAGGCAGCTTACAGACCGGAAGGTCAGATAGAGGTGACTTGTTGGTGGAGATGATGGTGTTGTTGTTGGGATTGGAGAGGATGGGTGTGGTGGTTCGGTTCTGCTGGGTACCGGCTCATATTGGTGTGGAGGGTAACGAAGGGGCTGATAGATTGGCTAGGAGTGCGTGTAGGAAGGAGAGAGTGGGTGTACAGGTACCGTTAGGACGGGGGGAAATTAAAACGTTGATAAAGGGGGTAGGTGCTGACTGTTGGCAGAGGAAGTGGGATGGTAGCAGGAAGGGGAGAGGGTATTATGGGATGCAGCGGACAGTGAGGAAGATGGGGTGTAGGAGAGAAGAGGTGATGTGGTGTCGACTACGGTTAGGGCATACAGGACTGAACGCGTCATTGAAGGTGATAGGTAAGCATGAAACGGCTGTGTGATGTGTGTCGAGTGGAGGAAACAGTTGAACATGTGTTGATGTGTTGTGAGCAGTATGATGTTGAGAGGGAAAGGTTGTATGAGAAGGTTGGAGGGGAGGGTAGGAAGTGGGATGTAGAGGGGTTGCTGGGGGGCGGGAAGGGGAGTGGGGTGGTTGCTAAGGCTGTATGTCGATTTCTCAGGGCTACAGGTCTGAGCGGGAGGATATAGGAAAGGCAGGTCGTGAGCGGCCTCACACTCCGGTACGGTAGGTGGCGGTATATGCACCTTCAATGGATGCGATCAGCCATTGATTTAAGAGAAGAAGAAGAAGAACTAGAACTCTGAGCTCCGCCCATTGTTTTCCAAAGGAGAGACATGCTGGTGTACTGAGGCAATTCTCAAAATGTATATTTTTCAATTTCGTCAAGTGGGGCATCATTTTAATCAGGAGAATATCCTCTTTTTAATAAAATATGGCTTGGCAGCGCCATTCAATGACTTCAAACGCTGATTCTGATAAAATAACAGTTCTGGTTCTATTAGATCTCAGTGCAGCATTTGACACTGTAGATCATAGAACACTTATAGATAGGCTAGAAAATTGGGTAGGACTCTCCGGGACAGTCCTTGATTGGTTCAGATCTTATCTAGATGGCCAGAGTTACTTTGTCACCATTGGTAATCATGAATCTGATAGGGTGGCTAT